>JAGVVM010007838.1:0-19335 GCA_019149425.1 Psidium friedrichsthalianum | reverse complement strand
GGACACATAAAATAACGTCTTGGACCTAAAAGGTACTAACTCATTATCTTTCAGTGATAGTTCACTTCCTTGTATTGTTCTTGAAACTTTGAAGCCGTTTATCGTAATTTAGGAGTGTGTACAGCTTATTGTAACGGGGACTCTTGGCCCGATGGATCTTGTCTAGATATTAGCGTAACCCGGCAGCCTCTTTGACTGGGTTTAGAGGTGGAGGGGGGGTGGTAGGTTCATCATTATAGTCTGTGGCACTCGCGCTATATTAAGATCAGGCTAGATAGTTTAGGAATCGAGGCAATAGTGTTCTATATCGAATCATAGAGAGTACTCAACTACCTTTGCCATATCCGTGTGGGACGATGTACATGTCCGAATCATATAGAACGGGCAGATACTTCTGCATTAGAAAATACTTTTCCTATGAGGCAAATTAATATCCTTGATTAGTTTTTATATACGCTGGCATATATGGATTTGTTTGGCACTTACTTTGTTGTAGTTAGTAAGCATCCAAGGCTGTACACCACTAGGAGGCTCTGTGTGGTCTCGCAAGTGAGAACTGGAGGGTAGTCAAGTACAAAGAAGTGAACCTTTTGCTTATGTTCTGTGCCTCTGTGCAATATTGCAGTGCTTCCGTCCAGATCGCGTGTCCTCATTATCTGACATGTCATAAAAGCTCTGCCTATATAGTAGGATGGATGTACTCATCCAGTGGGTGACGGGCATAGGATAAATGCTTAAAGCTTTATGACGAAGTAGGCAGAATCTATGCAGCTGAGAGCGCAAAGAGTTTAGCTCAAGATTGCTTCACTAATAATACAATTCGTTTCGGCGCATATGTTGAGAGTCCTTCAATTTCTCGTATTGGGTCTCTAATGACTATGTGTAGGGTTATATTCTGCAAATCCATGGCTATATTGTTGTGCCAATAATAATGTAATGGCACTCAAATAGTCTAAGATGCAAAGCTTCTAGCGTCAAGAGATTATTGCTGACTACGGAGGACTTATTGCTATGGGCTTGTGTTACGAGGGACTTCCGCATGCCTTTAGACCTGAGAAAAGGTGACTCAGCATCTGATATATATCTGCTAATAGGGTAACGGTCTTTTCGGACTTTGATTATAACGCTATAATTATTGTTAAGATTCTATATATGGACGGCGGGCCGTCCCATAACTATCTGATATTTAGCTGCATACCTTGATTATAAGCTTAAGATGCGCTGGAAGAATTCACGAACCCGCATGCCAGACGTGCTAGGTGCATATCCAAATACCTTTTCATGAATGCAGGGAACGGCTTGTAAGTCTGATGATGTACAAAAATTAATGTTATAGTTAAATAGTAAATGTATCTTGGGCTGACGTCTAAGGAAAGAATAGCATTGAGAGGTTGTGGATGGTAGTTCGTTTTCGTTGTGGGGAGGGGGGAAGTGGGGAAGGGTAGGTGAATTCATCTAGTTTATGAAAGGTGCGCGCTGATCCTTGTGTTAAGGACAAATAAGTTCACTCAAATGTGTCCCATATGTGATCTTCCTGTGCCATTGGCTCCAGAGCATTGTATGTAACCCTTTCGGTGCCTATGCGACAATCTCGTTCAGAGCTGTCATTTGGTCTCCACGGATTATCATCTGTAATGTCAAAAAAAAGGGGTTGAATTTAATTGGTACATAAGTTTTCTAGGTAAGGCTCTATTGCTAAGCGTGCTCTTGTCTGCCCAGGCAGGTTAGAATTGGCGCTAGGATGTTCAGTGCTGAAGGCTGAAAACGTGGCTGTCTAATTGTGAATAATGAGTATTGAAGGTCAAGTGTGCACACTGAACACATAATGTCATTCCACGTCATTACCGTAACGCAGTCATTACCTGATATAAGGGCTGCGTCTAAATGTAGGTCAATAGGGTCAGGAGGGGCAAAGTGATGATCCTGATGCACAGGCAACTCCTGTTAGTGTCGTGTTCGAGTTCTGTGTATCGAGCACAGATGCTCTAAGATGGAATGCCATTGGAGAAGTGCAACGTAAGTGGCTTTCGTGTGTGAACTGAGTGGTGAGCTTAAGTATATGCATGAGGCATTTTAGTGATGGCGTCCTTATGGTTCAAAGCTAGTATGTCATTACATGATTCTGCCGTGAGTGGTTCTTCATAGGTTTAGCATTTATCTAGCATGTGAATCACTCCACTAGGCTGTACTACCAGACATTAGATAAAGTCGGAATCTATAAACACCAGTGTCCGATTCGGCTTAGTGTTGCATACGTTGTGTTGATAGGACTGCTAATTTCAATCATTTGCAAGAATATCTTAGGGCTAAGGGAAGCAAGAGGTATAAGTCATCCGCGCATCCGTGTGCTACAGTATACATTAACTAGTTATAAAGTTTGAAGGAATGGTTTTGCATTTTTTTAACAGGCTATGATCTTGTTTGCAGTGATGCCTAAATATAATTTATGTTTCACAAAATATGTGATTCCGGAATAAGTGGAGAAAGTTTAAGATTTACTCAGTAGTAATATTGGCGCAGAGTAACTGTCTAGTCTAGTAAAATAAGTATTGAAAAAAGGGTCATAATGGTTTTCGCTTACTGTCTTGTACATGCAGTAAAAGCCCATGACTTTCGTGAGCTCAGGGCCGGTTCCTTTCACGTGGGCATCAGAGGACTAATTATTATATTCATAACGACTGGTAATGAGTACAGAACTGGTGGGATGACAAGTCTCGAGAATACGCAGACTAATGTTTAATCTCTCGTGCCGCCTGTCCTATTGATGTACAGTTGCCGCTAACTTCAATATATTTATTAGATACGTCTTTGATAGTTACTTGTTAGGACCGCTGTATGAGAACGAGCATTACTGTTACTCAGTGTCGTCAGAGCAGTTCGTCTTACTGTGCTATAATTTAAAAGTAAATGAGGATTTACATTTGCAACGCGAGAGATAGATATTAAATGATGTAATGTAAGTTATGTGAGAGATTAAAATATTATGGTACACAGATGTAAAAAGAAGATATTCACTGATAAGATGCTTGGCATAATTGCCATTATCCAAAAAAACAGCATTATTTCTAAAACATGAGGATAATCTGGATGGAGGGCGTCGTTATCTCAAAATTGAACTATCCGGGTACCCAAACTACATGAATTATCTCCGACCCGTAATGGCTTCATGGTCGCTGATCGTGAGGATGGCAAGATGGGGGTTCAAGGTATTAACTAGTGGGGGGGGGGGCGAATCGCATCGATTGATCGGCGCCAATCGTAAAGATGTAAAGGCGGCGTTAGGAGGTGGCCATTATACGAATGCCAAACACACAGGGGGAGTTACTATGAGCGAATACTAGCCAATAATACTTCGACTAATCTAAACCTGTTGACTCTGTACGCAAAAATTTTCTAGAAATAAAAATTGTAACTAGATGTGGCCCGTGGCGGGGGCGTGTAGCAGAGAGTTATGTAGTGCTTAGAAGTATTGTCCCTTCTATAAAAACAGATGGCCGCTTCAATCAGATCAAGTGATAAAGCTTATATAAATCCTCAATCACTTTTTTGGTGCGAGGGTTTTGAAAACTGAAAAAATCAATCTAATTTCATGATTTTATGTTTCGCAAAAAGAATCCGAATATCATATACGGGTGGTTCCACGCAGCACTGGAATAGGAGGCTTTGTGGTCTTCAACAGCGAGTAGATTGTAGGGCGAGCAGGTTGGCAAGGTAGAAACAATGCGGCATACTAAGAAGATCTGCAAAAATATCACAGTAAGTGAGGTTGAAACCAGGCTATCTCACAAATTGGCAAGAGTTATAGCTTTATTTTATCTTGAGCAAATGAGATGGAGTTTTTAGAGGCTAGTTACACTCTGATTTCAAAGAATACTACGGGGCTCATTGGTTCTGCCGCTAGCACTGTGTAGAGAGAGCGAAGTAAGACGTGAGTGGAGAGAGAGAGAGTAGAGAAGGAATAAAATTGCCCAGCCCCCCGCCGGCCAAGGAGAAGAAATTGGGGTGATAAGGTTTGCAGTTCAGCCTTGCTCTCTTTTTAGAGGGGTTGGATTTTCGATTACTTTGTGTCGGACTGTTCTCTTTGCACAAAAGAGACGAACGTGTTGGCTTTAGTAATACGATTCTCGATCATGGTGCTTGGCTACTTGCGTGAATGGGGGGGGGGAGTGAACTGTCAGAGGCGGCAGCAGCGCCATCAATGGTCGGTTGGAATTCCTGTGTCGTTCTCGACGCTTTGGGCTGGAAAAAAATTTGAAGATGTCCAGTGCTCGACAGACACCGCTAGCCATGTGAGCAGTCTGTCAGCCAAATCCGCTCAATATGAGGCTATCAGAAAATCACAACATTAAGATTGGTCTTTAGAGAATACGTTCCGTCTTTAGTTTTTGATTCACCACCCCAGATCATTATACGAAGCTACATAGCATTCTCTAAATCAGCAACAAATTTATTCCTATCTCACATAGGCTGAAGCCAAAGCTGTATGCTCGCGATCAAAGATGGTAGAAGTATAATGAAGGCATTCAAGGCTTTTATTCTACAATTATGGGCCTTAACCTCCATTGCATAGAATGTTGAAGAGATTCGAGGAGATACAAGCCCTAGCAATGGATATGTTTTATAAAGCATTTAAAGGGACGAGGAAGTTGTGATCTAGGGAACCTCAGTTGTCACTAGGTAATGAAATGGCAAATGTTAGGCTTTAGGATAAAGCGACGTTAGAGATTAATAGTTTATTAATATTCTCACCATGATTTCTGACTCTACCGGGACATTAATGCTTTATATGACTATATTGGGTCATAAAATATTGAATAATATTATTATGGTTGTTGTAGCAAGCAAGCAACCGACTGCTGGGTCCATAGCCTTTTATCGCGTGGCGGTAACTGAGGCAAATTTGATCTGTATAAAATTAGGGCATTTAGCAGCATGAAGTTACTATTATATCTGGCGCGTCTGGAGGGATCTATTGTATGGTTGGATAAAGGACCGAAAAAAAAAAAAAAAAAATTGCAAAAAAAGGTCAAAAATTTCTAAAGGTACTCAGAAAATTAAGAAGACCTAAAGGCGATGTCATATGATATTATGTAAATACTCCTGTCACACAACAAAAAAGAAATTACCGTAATTTCCAGCTTCATTGATAATGTACACATTCCACTACTGTCTGCTGGAGCCTCTCGCGCACTCGTGGCCCTCCACCTGGCCCAAACTCCAGGCAACAAGGCGAAAAAAAAAGAAAAAAAAGTTAGCAAACCAAGCTGCTCAAGAGGGGGCAACAAAGTCAAGGAACATCTCCCTGCTTTGATCCCTGCCTATCTGTGAGTGTTTTTCGTGTCGGGCCGGTCTCATGAAGGCCCGACCCGACTCCTGACCCGTTTACACCCCCTACTTAACGCTCTTCAAATTTTACAATCTGTATGCATCAAATTAAGAGCTCTTCAAATTTTACGATCTTTAGCATCAAATTAAAGTTATGAATCTCAATGACATAAAAGATAATCTTTTTAGATTGCTAACTGATTTTTCCGTAAAATCATTGAACCTAAAGGCCAGAACAGGGCTACAAATTTCCCAGAAAACATTCACACTCAACACATTCCACACCTAACCCTCTGCGTCCATTTAAGCTTAAATATGACTCTTCAACAAAGGCTCATTCAAGACATCCAAACATACCTTCAAACAGTCAAGCTCAAAGAATAACCATACATCAATAAATTGAATCACCGACCTTAAAGGATCATCGATAAACTATCTAAAATTGCTCCTAAGGCTAAAGCCGCCATCTATGCAAATATTCAACTTAAAATCATAGAATAAAGCTCAAATGCATGATTGCTAGTCAAGTTTATCATCAAGTCCTACCTAGGTTTAGGCCACAAATTGAAACATGTTATGGACTCTAAAACATGAATTGACAATCAATTTCCCTAACTAAGTCTTATTCTAGAAATGATTGCTATTTGATTTCATTACATCCTATCATGAAATTCAATCAAAGACTGAACTTGTAATTTAATTAGAAGAGCTGTACAATTTCACAAGCCAATCTGCCAGTTGATTTGCACTCCTCAAGCCCACCAAGATATTGTGATGATGGGCCAGGATAATTTGGGCTTCGCAAATGTAAGCTTCGGCCTCCCAAATATGTCCTCATCTCCTTTGACCGCACGAACTAGACAGAAGTTATCAGATTCAATAGATACTTGAAGCTTTGGCGTCTCTTTACTCTCTCTCCTCTCGATCTGCCATCTCAATCTGGCGACTAGGGCTCTCGCCTCAGCTTGAATTGACGAGCAAGTTCTGGTTTTTTTTCCTCGATTCTATCAAGAAGGATGCCTTGTGAATCATGGAGGACTCCCGTGACAGCTCCATCTGGGGTATTTGCACCAATTAAAGTGTCACCGTTAAGCTTCAGATCAGGTTTCACCGAGGGGTGCGTTCTAAACAGGCGGTAAGGATAAGTTCTTCTCAGTAAAGCTTCGATCTTTAGCATTCCACTTGTGGTAACTCCCTAAAATAGCAATTGCTTCATCAATTAGGGCATTGATTCTTGGCACTTTATCCCTGGAAACTGAATTGTTTCTTGGTTTCCAGATGCACCAGGGGAGGACTCCAATTTGTTCGAGGGAAGAGTAAGTTGGTCGGGTTTTTGGCAATTGATTGAAGCCACACATCCAAGCGTGAGCTAGTTGGGTTCAGCAAGAGTCAAGATCCTTCCTCGTCTAGCCATAAATTCTCTGTTTTGAGGCAATGAAGAAATAAATGCTCTCTGTCTTCATTGTGCTAATTACACATAAGGCTAAGGGGTTGGGGATGATCTTGTGCCGAATAAATTATCCCTTGTACATAATGCATTTTGGCATGAGTTCCATGGGGATATTCTGATCTTTGGGGGGTTATGGGCCTTCCAAATCCTGTTCCAAAGCAAGCACGAAGGCTAGAATGAGGTAGATGCCACGTCTATGGGTTGCTTTGCTTCCAATGCTACGGTAGAGTTGTAGGCACTTTTAACAATGTAATTCACAAATTATTGTTCTGTCCACACCAATCTTTCATTATTGAGGAACGGGCTCAAGGGAATAGAAAGGATTTCCTCAACAATCTCCTCACCAAAAAGGAGTTTCAGTGTGTGCTCATCCCACTTCTTCTCTTCTTTGGATATCAAATCTGCTGCATTCGAGGGATCTAAACTGTCTGCTGAGCCACATATTAGACCCCTTTTGAGCCAGTGGTCCTCTCTGACGTTGACGAATTCTCTAGTGCCAATTGACCATCTTACTGATTTTGATATAGTTGCCTTACCGTATAAAAGACTTTGCCAGCTCCAAGATGGTCTGATTCCTCTTTTTGATTGCAAAAACTTTCAATTTTGGAAATAAGTGCCTTTCAAAATTCTGCTACACAGTGAGTTGTTATTCTGAGCAAGCTTCCCAACTTGCTTACTGAACATGGCTTTGTTGAAAGCAATCAAGTCTTTAAAGCCTAAGCCCCCATTATCCTTTCTCAGTTTTAAGATCTCCCATTTTGCCGGTGCAATCCTGTTTTGGACTCATTACTCTTCCATCAAAAAGCAGCATCTTTCTCTCGAGTGACTAGCAAATGGAAAGTGGGATCTTGAACATTAACATGGCATATTGCGGAATAGCCTGAACCACAATTTTGATCAAAGTTTCCTTCCCCGCTTTTGAAATTAAATTTGCCTTCCACCCTTCGTGTTTCATATTAACTCTATCATTGATCCATGCTAACATCTATTTTTTGGGATCTCCCACAATCAATTGGAACACCTAAGTATTTCCCTATTTTCCTCATGACAGGAACTCTTAAGGTATTGGTTAGACTGTTCTGAAGCTGCTGTGGGCAGAGTGGACCCATAAAGAGACTAAATTTGTTCAGGTTGATCTCTTGTCCTCATGCGTAACAGTACTGGTTTAAGATCATAGCGAGGTTCTGGCATTCTTTGGTTTTCCCATCCACAAAGAAGATAGAGTCGTCAGCAAATAATAAATGAGATAGTGTTGGACAGAACATGTTCAGCTTAGTGCCCTTAATTGTCCCCTCATCTACAGCTTTCCTCATTGACATTGAAAGGGTTTTTGACATAAGAACGAAAAGACAAGGAGATATAGGTCCCCTTGTGTGAGGCCTCTCGATGGTTGAAAGTAGCGTAGGGGTTCTCTATTAAAATTTACACTCAAAGTAGCCGATGTAACACATTTCATAATTATATTGACCCATATTAGACAAAAACCCATCTTCAGGAGGCATGCTTCAAGAAATCCCATTTGGCTCTATCATGAGCTTTCTTCATATCAAGCTTGATGACTACCTAGAATCTCTTTTCCTCTTTCTAATCCTGATTTGGTGTAAAACTTCCTGAATGATCAGAATATTGTCTTGGATTTGTCTAACCCCTCTGCAAGCACTTTGTTCTTCTACTATAAGGTCAAGCAACCAATGTTTAAGCTTGTTTTCCATGACCTTTGATATTATCTTGTAGGCAAAATTGCGAAGGCTAATACGCCAAAATTGGTCGAGCCTTTTTCAGACTCTTCACCTTGGGAATGAGGATAATCATTGTCATGTTTAGCTCAGGGTGCAGTTTGCCATATTTAAAGAAATTCTTTACCTCCTCAAAAACACTCACCTTAATGATCTCCGAATTCTACTAATAAAACGGTCCATTCAAGCCATTCAAGCCAGAGGCCTTCTCCGAGCCCATTTCAAAAATAGCCGTTTCAATTTATGAGAGGGTAACTTCTTATGTTAAATCTTCATTCATTTCGTTTGTAACCAAGGCAGGGCATTGTTGAAGCATAAAATGGAAATTACGAGGACCGATTGAGGTTGTGTATGCTAATGCTCCAGAAAAAGTGTTTTTGTTCTAAAAGTGTTCTCGAAACACTTTGGGAACAAAAACGCACATGATAAAAAATTGTTCCCAAAGTGTTCCAAGAACACTTCTGAGAAACAAAAACACTTTTGAAGTAAAAAGAAGAAATAAAAAAACTTGCTTGTGCATTCTCAGAACACTTTTTAGAAAAAAAAAATTTGGAAAATTTTCTTACAACAATATAGAACACTTGTGTTCCCTCACACTCCTCTTTTGAAGACGCTCTCCCTCTATTCCTTGACCGGTCGACACCATTCCTCAACCAATTGATGCCGCCGCTTCTCCAGTGAGTTTCCACTGGTTCATCCTCTTTTTCTTCCTCTTCTGGGCAACCGACCAATACCCGACACATTGGCAAGCTCGTGCAAGCTTGCTCAGATCTGGGTAGGGCTAGGCCTCACATGGCAAGCGCAAGGCCGACCTGTGCCATCATTGGCCAAGGTTGAAGCTTTGCTGGAGATGGCAGGGTTTGGCTCACGCTCGCCGCGCGCGACCGAGCCCTGCGCAAATCTAGGCAGGCTCACCTAGGAAGGCTCATGTGAGTCGAACCCTGCCATCGCCGGCTGACCTTCGACCTTGGCCAACTATGGTAGGGTCAACCTCACAGTCACTGGCATCGCCTAAACCTAGTTTCGTACATCTCTCTAATTCCTTTTCCTTTATTCTCTCTATTTTGTGTTCGAAACTTGGTGAATCAACTTCGAGATAGATGGCTTCATATTATGACTGCATGTGATTACTTCGGTGCTACACATTTGGGCGTCTTTTGCCACAATAGCTTGTGTATTAGTGCCTTTATTTACTTCAGATGAAAATTTTGTTCATGATTCCAGAAGTGTAGAAAAACTAACACGTCTATTCCATCTTCAAAAGTGTTGCCATGTAGTGAATGTGAATTGAGTAAATTTAATTCCTCTTATTTGACAAATTTTTAGTGAACCTATAAAAACGTTTATATTCTTATATGGATTAGCCCTTGGATTTTGTACTGAACTCTTTCTTTTTTCATTTCTGAACTGAGAGTCGAATTTGTGTAATTTTGTTCCCATCTCTAAGAAAGATGATCATATAACACTTTTATGTCTCTAATGTGATCAAACAATCTGATGAAAAATATTTATGTCCGCATTCCATGGCAATCCCAACAATTTAATGTCATTTAATCAGCCAATTCAATAATATCTAAATATGTAATGTATAAATTTCCTTTTGACCTATGTTATAAATCAAGAAATGATTTCCATCAGTGCCTTAGTTTCAGTTGCTTTTGAGCTAGATGTATTAATTAGTTGAGTCATCTCTTACCAGAAAATCTTGAAAACTTAATGCACTATGGCTATCGGAACTTTTGCATGTATCTGTTATGGAGATTCTTTTAGGCGGTATTCCTGATGGAGATTTTCTTCTTCTTTTTTTGGTCATTGCATGCAAGAGAAATTAGTAGCACTCCAGCCCTTAATATCACTCGTTGGACAGGTGAAGCTTTAGTGGCTATACAGGAGGTATTAGTTCGACATAATTTATACTTTAAGCAGCAGTAGCTGCAAATGTAACATGGTCTTTGGAGAGATCTTTAACATTGAACATGCACGTGTGACATGGTCTTCTGAGAGATCTTTGACATTGAATATGTTCTATGCTCTTCCTACATGACTCTTTGGATATTCTCCACCTATCAAGCATGTTGTCTTTGCTATTCTATATGCTTCACTTGGAGTCATGATTATGAGAAAATTTCTTTGTTGATCTAAGTCTCAATATTGGATTTTTTCTTCTACCTTTTTTGAGTTCTTGAATCGTCAGTTGCAGAGCTTGAGCTTATCTTTGCGTTTAAAGAGGCTGCTAAATTGCCACTCAAAGGGGTTCACAATCTTTGCTCAATACCCCCAAGTGCAGATCTTTTCTTTTCACGCCTTCAGGGTATTTGATTTCGTTCTTCAATCTCTAAAGATTCTTGGTTCACTATGTTTTTAAATTTTTGGCTTGATGCTATTGGTTATTCATTGAACTCAGGTTTTACTTTCTAAGTGAGTGGATGATGATTAACCTAAGCACCTGAAAGGTGGTTGAATTTGTGGTAAACTCAAATAAATCCTTGGATGAAATGGATTTCTCTACTATAAGAGAATTTTACTATCACATGAGGATTAATTTGATTTCTTTGGTAGTTGTTGTTGAATCTTTCATAGTGCTAGGTGGCGTATAGACCTGGAATTTGTTGATTTCAATGGTGGTTTGGTTAGTGTTCAGGCTTGGTTTAGTGGTGTTATAGTATGCTAGATTGGTCTTTTTTATGGGTCTTGTCATGATGATGAACTTGCTAGTCTTTTTGTGTTTTGGTGCTCATATGAGCATAAGTTTATTGTTTGTTCGTGCCGGCAATAGTGCACTTTTTCTTCAGGGTATTATATAGCCATTATTAATGCCTCCTTTGATTATTTGAATTGAGAGGATATGATGTTTTGACATATTTGTTTTTTATTGAAATTGTTTCATTACTTGTAATTGATTGAGCATGTGATTGAATTGTTAATATGATGATGAATGAGTCAAGATTAGATGGCATCCCAAAAAGAAACATCCATGAAAAAATGGATCGAGACTTCCACCAACTTATTTGTGAGTTTGATGGCAAAGAGTTCAAAAAAGGGAAATCGCACCTCTTGTACTTTCAACAAAGTGGGGTGAAAAAATATAAAGATATTCGATCGGAGTTGAGAACAAGCTGAGAATACATTATGATAGTTTCAAGAAGCTTCTTTCACAATCTGGATTTGATTGGGATAACGTCAATAAAAGAGTGATCGTCGATGATCCAAGCATATGGGAACTTCACGTCAATGTATTATTTTGTCATTTTAGACCATTTTACATGTAATTTTTAACGATTTTGATTATGTTACTGATGTACGTTCTTTATTGTGAAAATAGCAAGATAATAGTGAGTGGATGAAGTTCAAGAAGGATAGGTTTCCTCTTTATCCTGAGTTGTGAATTGTATTTTTTTGATACATATGCTACTGAGGACCATGCAATAGGAAGTGGGTAACATTTAACACTGTCGAATGATGATGATGATTGTGAAAATGATGGTAATGATTCTTTGGAAGGTTGTGGTGATAACCACCTTGATGAGGAAGGCTTCACACCTGGTAATCCTAGTACTCCAATTTATGATAAATACAACTTGGATAGGACTCTGAATACCAAGAGAAGAAGAAAGAACAGTAAGAACAATTTAACCACGATCTACAAAGCCATTGAAGATATGATCAACTCTTCCTCGGGCACCTCATAATCACTTGTAAATCCCAATTCCGTAACTGTTGTTGTTAATATCCTATTTGTCATACTTGAGTTGGATGATGATCTTTACGCCATAGGGGGTGGACAAAGCATGTGCTAGTGTTGAATAAAGGGAGGCTTTCATCACAAACACCTCCGAAAGGAAGAATGCACTTCTCCAAAATCTTTAGGAGATGTTGGGAAATGTATTGTAGATTATGTGGTGTTCGGTTTCATTTTATTTTGTAACTCATATCGTTAGTTGTTGTTTGGTTTTAAGGATATTCATGTTGGGATTCTTCTGTTTGCATTTGCTATAAGTATGATAGATTGTGTGAAATTTGTGTTCTTTTTCCAAGCACTTACATTAATGTCATTGTATTTGTGTGATAGTATATGTATAATGGAAGATGAATCAAGTATCGTGTCTACTAGACAATTAGCTCCATTTGAAACATGCTTAAATAAGTTTTATATTAAGATTATGTTCATAGATCTATGCTCAAATGCTAAATAAGTGCTTGCATGTGAAAGAGCCATGTTAGGGCGATAAACAATTGGGAGCCAAATGGGTAAGCAAGATTATTCATGGACACTCGGATAGAATATACAAGGCATTTAGGTTGGAAAGACATAATTTTCTGAATCTATGTGATTTAATGAGAGAAAAGGATTGATTGAAAGATAGTCGATATATTAAGTCATTTTCCAAGGCTAAAAAATTGGGGTTTCATTTTCCAGACTGATGGCTCGGCCAAGAAAATATCCAGAATTTTCCGGTGAAAATTCTAATATTTCCGTCCGGATGAACTGGCTCTAAACATGTTTCTTCGTTTGTAAAAGCAATAATCAAACTTTCAAATGAAGTCATTCAAGCACCTTCCTTTTATGTTGTCCCGGAGAAGATTGGCTAGATCCTAGCCACTCGCACTACTTTAAGGTATGTTTTCCATATTAAGTTTACATCATCAAATACTTGTAATTGATAATTTGTATAATATTATACTTTTGTAAAATCACAAGGTTGCGTAAGTGAATACGCATAATAATGTTGTCGTACCTATGTCGAAGCAGGTCCCATAAAGAAATAGGAAAAAGAACATTTTTCGAATGTGCTATTGCTTGTTCCTTTGACATAAAATTTACCTTCGTGTATGCTAGATGAAAGGAATCAGCCAACGATTGTTGAGTGCTCTCATCGCACTCGAGAATCCCGAACAGAATTTTGCTCGACCACCACCAAGTATATTCTTTATCTATCAATAGTAGTTTGCTTATGATCATATTGCGGTTGCATATCATAACAAATCTGTATTGTACCTTGTTGTAGGTAAATATTACGCGTTAGATTCTGGTTATGCATTACTTTCAAGATTTTTAACGTCGTTTAAAGGTTAATGGTATTATTTGAATGATTATAGAGGTAGAGAGAGATGGGCTAGAACAGCAAGAGAAATGCTCAAAATACTCTTCACTTTGGAACGTAATTGAGAGAACATTTTGGGCACTAAAGAAATGGTTCTTTATATTGCAACACATGCCTTCCTTTCCAATTTGGAAGCAAGCCATCATTGTGATTGCATGTTGTGCTCTTCACAATTATATTCGCTACAAGATAGGGTGGACAAAAAACTTCTGATTATGGGATCTTAACTACACATATGGGTCTACAGAAGAAAAGGTTGCTAATGATGTATTGGATGCGCATGCAAGTGAGATAAATATGCTTAGGAAAAGTATTGCAAATAAAATGGCAAATGACTATAATATGCCTAGAATACCTTGATTTTGTATTTTCAATTATATAAGCATATTTTTAATTACTTGCAAACATTTATGTATGACTTATAATTATAATTTTTCTTATCTATGGAAAACATATTTGATGTTCTCATTATTCAATTCTAATTTGTCTTCTCTTTCAGTTTTTTTATATAGTTGATCTCTTCCATATTGTAATTCGATAAATCGTGCATAAATTACTTATACATATATTGGTCTAATTTGATTTAGTAAATTGAACAAATGAGATTTAATTTGATTTAGTAAGTTAAAAAGATAAAGATATCTTAATTTTAATATATATATATATAGTCCCCTTAATTAGATGAAAAAATTAGGAACGTAATTTTTTTGCAGTTATCAAACTTGTTTCTGTTCCCATAACTCGTTACCGAGAATGAAAACAAAAAAAAATTATTTCTATTCCAAAGTTTTTCCAGAAATAGAAATATCATCATACGCAGCCTGAATGATATAGATTTTTAAAGAAGTTTGAGGTCACCTTTTTCAGAATTTTGAGATTTTTTATCCATATTTCTTCCCCAATCTTTTTCAGCATCGAAATTCTATTGTGTTGCCTCCTTTAGATAGTTGCGGCATGGAAAAATGTAGTGTTCTTATTCCCTCATCTCAGCCAATTTACTCTTGATCCCAAGCCCCCCCACTATGTCTCTTCTCCATTCCATAAGTTCTCGATCTGGACAGAGATATTTTCCTGAAACTTTTAATCATGAGGTATGTTTCGGTCATTTGTCAACCTGACAAGCTCCTCTTTCAGCTTGTGGATTTCGGTTCTATTATATGGGAAGCTTCTTCTGCTCCACTGTTCCAGGGCTATTGATAAATCTTCTTAATCTTTTGCGCCAATACAGCTCCTTCCTTTTCTGATTCATCCCACTTTCTTTTATAACACGTCTACAATCTTCGCTTTTTAGCCAGAAGGATTCAAACTTAAAAAACATTTTCCTTTTCACCTTCTTAGTGGTTAAGGATAAAAGGATTAGGGAATGATCCAAACCTATTGCTAGCAAAGCAAAGGCATCCGCAAGTGGGAAAGTAGTACTCCAATCAAGATCACAAACGGCCATGTCTAACCTTTTCTTCACCAAATTTGCTCCTTCTCTATTATTCGACCAAGTGAAGGCGCAACCCTTACTTTTTAAGTCAATCATTCCACAGAAGTCAAAAGAGATAATTAACCTCCCTTTCCATGATACATAGTGCGATTTGTTGAGTACTAGCTTCATAAAGGAGCAAATTCACCATTTAAGGTAGGTCAAAAATATAGTAGGAAAATGACACAAACGGTTCTTGAATTTTCACTCACTATATGATTTCATCTATGAACTTTCATTTATTCAATGTGGTCCCTAAATAAATGTTTAATCTAAGTATTTTGTTTATTCAAACCATTAAGTGATGACTTAGAGCTTAGTCGGCTTACTAACATTGATGAGTTGGCATGAACTTAAAAAAAAAAAAATTAAGGCTTCAAATAACCATCTTCCTCACATCAATGATTCTTCTTCCTCCTAAACATAAGACTTCTCAAAAAATTTGGATCAAAACTAGAATGAAGACGGGGGGTTGAGGTCGATGCCAGCAATAATTCGGATCTTGGGGTGGTGGAGCTCACACATCAACCCTAACCCTAAAACCCCACAACCCTAAACCCTAAATCCCAAAACTAAAAAATCCATAAAACCCCTAAAGCCGCTAAACCCTAAAGCCTAAGGTAGTGCAACAGATGGTTTCTCCAATCTCAACCTACTTGGCCAAGGTGGTTTTGGATATGTTCATAAGGCGATGCTTTCAAGCGGTAAAATAGTTTGTAATCAAGCAATTAAAAGCTGGAAGTCAACAAGGGGAAATTTCAAGTAGAGATTGAAATCATCAGTCGCATCCATCACCGAAACCTTATTTCCCTCGTTGGTCATTGCATTTCTAGCGCTCAAAATTCTTGTATATGAGTTTGCCCAAATGGCACATTGGAATCTCATTTGCACGGTGGGTATCAATTCAATAATCAGCATTCGTATCTCAGTGGAGATCATGTTAGCTGATAATGGGATTGATACATGCAATGCAAATGAAATTCAAATGTGTTTATATGAAACAAACTCATATACAACAATTCTCTGAGCGCCAGAAACGTAGTGACCAAAAAGGAAACAAGGTGTCTGTTGATAGATGCGGTTGACGATCTCAACCTTCGCTTGAATTCCTCTCCCCTATTCACTTCCAACTTTTAACTACTCATTGCAACTACTTTATTGCTCGAAAAGCACTCCCTATAAACATGGCCAAACCACCTGGCCAAGTAGGTTGAGAACTGGAAAAATCACTTTGTACTTGAATGTGCTCTACAAAAGGCCTAATGCCATGCCTAGAGATGGTACTAAAGAAGGTCTACTAAAACCCATATCTGTTTTTGACAATTGCTCAGAAGGAGTTGGGACCTTGGGAACTTCACCGGGGTTGAGGACATGATGTAACTTTTATCCTGATAACTTATAGGCACTAAAAAATCATAACCCGAAAAGGAATTGGCTCAATTACCTTGAAACACATATAGATATTCGAGAGATTGATGTACAAAAGCAGAGACTAAGATTTGATTTTTATTTGAAGGGAGACAACTAAGCATCATCCTTTCTTCTGTTTTTCTTTTTTGGTGTGTTGTCCCTCAACTGAACTTAAATTGGTCAACTGAAGTGAACGATTTAGTGCAGAGAGAAGAGAGGGGGGTGGGGGCGGGGGGGGGGGTAGATCGATCAAGTGATCTGGAAAATCCTATGCTTCTCTTCACTTCAACCAAACATCACTGGGACGCCACTGAAGAAATGAAAGAATTAAGTTTCGGTGCTCGTCACCTCTCTCTTATTGTTGGACATTGCCTTCCCTTCCATTTAATGGGTTTCACATTGTTTGTCTAAGTTGATCTTCGGCATTTCATCCCGTCTGCCATCAACTATGGTTTTGGAGAATCTTAGGTAGCTCTAGGAATGCACCTCACAAGAAATCCTCAAGAGATTGCGGTAGAAGATAGATGTGACAGACAGAGGAGCACATTTCAAACATGACTAACTGCCTATCGACCAAAGGGTTTACTATCCCTTGGTTGACGAGACCTGTCCTTCACACACCATGGTGTGCCCTCTTCAGGCACAAACTTCAAATAAGATTACTAGGTCAGCACCAAAGACCGAGTCGCTTATTCTCCTATTAGCTCTAGAGTTTCATTTGCGTTCCGTATTCGTCTTTTGATTTTGCTTTGTCTTTTGTTCCGGGTAGCTGTCGTTGCGTTCACTCGATGCCATTTTCAACAAAAGAATTTTTCTATAAACCAACCATTCTAATATGATAACAGAAAACATATATTTGTCGCGGCATGGAGATAAGTAACGCGACCGCAACTCGATATGAAGTATATCTGATCTAAAGTCAAACTCAAGGATAAAGATATGAGTTAACGCGAACGCACTCGAATCTTGATCTGATCTAATCGAGGATTTTTAACAAACAGTTTTTGGTGCATTGAGAACATGAAATGCTGACGCGAATTCAGAGTGGTTTATTCATCTACAACCGACCACTTTCACAACAATATCGTCATGGACATCAAGGCTTGGGTTCTCAGTTGATTAACAATGGTGACACGAATGCAACTTGATCTTGTATCTGGTGAAGACGAAGCAGAACGAACTAGGGATAATGAAAATAATACCGAGAGAGGCCAAGAGTGAAGGGCAACCAAAACGACGGTGGGTAATAGGCATCAGAAGCCTTATCTGGAGAAAATGCTGGCAAAGAGAGAGAATCAGTCATGAAAATCTATACGACCTTTGTACAATTCCACATTACGCTTTGTTTTGGGGTTTTTGCGTCTCCTTGACGACCGCCCGGAGTACAAGCAGCGATGAATTCCAAAGTACGTCGTTGAAGATCAGAGCCATATGGAAAATCAAGGTCGAGTAAAATCGTCAAGCTCTCGATGTGAAGCAGAGCTGACCGAGCGTTCTAGGTGCAGGATAGGAACAGCAATCTCTCAAAATTTTTGGCTGAAAGGGAAGGAGGGGGGGGGGGGGAAGAGGGACTCGTGATATTGACTGGATCAGAACCGGAAATGAAATCAGGAGGAGGAGGAGGACTTAAGCTCTGAATTCAACCGCAACGGTTAAGGGTTCATTCTGAAGAAGACAGACGAATTCGAGAACAACCGAGGAGATCGTCCCTGGGAGAAAAAAGCAGGACAGTGGTGAGGCGTACTGGAGGTCCTAGAAAATAGGAGAGATTTTCCATGGCTGCGGACGCTTGGAGACTGGCCATCTTTTATGGAGTTACGAGGGGGTTTCAGGGCGAGCGAAGATGGAGGATTCAACACTGAAGCCGAACGATTAGCAGAGAGAAATCAGATCAGAGAGACAGAGAGAGTGGGAATCGGTCAACTGAACTGAACGATCCCTGAAAATTGGTACTCCAAGGATAATGTAGAATTATCTGGTTTTTCAAGATCTGGGAAATCGCAGAGGCCTCAGATACATGCTTCAAGTGGGATTTTTGAGAATGCTCTCAAACTCGATAGATCAGTTTGCCCAGCATTACGTATTTTCATTTTGCCAATCTTATAGTAACATTACATCCACTACTCGGGTTGTCATGTTCGATCCTTTTCAATTGGTACAAGAAGCCTATATTGTGTTCTTTACCTCCAGTTCTGCGTCAGTCCTCCCCCCACCCACAAATTAACCATTACCTAGAAGACAAACGGAGAGTTACGACGTCCCCGCTAAAAGAGTCGTTCATTATCCTGTGATCGTGTCCTTTCCTCGGTTCTAACTTTATAGCGTTTCATCTATTACCTCACTTAGGAGATTTAGGAGACTTGAGAGGCTCAACGTACTGAAACGCACTGCATATTCACGTTGCGCGATATTTATACCAGCGACAAGTCTTTCTACCGACTTTGGGGCCGAATACGTACTGAAATCGCACGAAGCGTCCCAGCTCGGACATGTTTCTAGCAAAGGTATGCATGTGACGACACATCTGCTTTTCGAACAGAACAGCAGCCGAACCTCTTTTGAGTACTAGAACCTTCAGTTCAAGAAAAGAGTGTCCCTTTCAAAGACAAAATCTTACAGTTGGCAGTAACAAACATTGCATGAGCCGGCTGGAGCCAACCTGTATTCCATCCATTATAATCAATACAAATACTCATCTTGTCTTACACATTCCATATAGCTCTCAGACGCGCATTTATTCCTTACAATGTTTACCCATTTAACATGAATTCCTTTTCTCTCTATATGCAATAGCTCTAGGCTGTTTCAACCTCCTCCTTTCAAAACTATAATATCGTCAAA
>JAGVVM010007837.1:0-11984 GCA_019149425.1 Psidium friedrichsthalianum | reverse complement strand
AGGGTATCTAATTTCAAGAACACGGAAAGCAAGGTAACCCATTTCATGTTCATGTGTGTTACTTTTTTTTTTTTTTTTGGTGCTCCTGAAGGAAACCGATTCCACAATTGTGGACGATGAGATTGCGGGAAGATATGCAAAAACATGCCAAAAATTGAGCAGTCCAACTTGCGTTGCGTCACTGATCAATAACAGTACATCACACTCCGGACGTGTCGTTCGTAATAGCCCACATTTAAGTGTCACCATGCAGTCTTGAGTGGCTCCTTCCGATTCGATCGAAGTGCTGGAGTTTGGAGAAGCAAAAGTGGTCGGATGTCCTTCTTTATATATTCTGTTTCTCAGTTTTCTGTCGATGGGAAAAAAAACTGACAAAAAGAATGAGAGAACCATCGACTCCAAAGAGTCGCGATATATCACGTTCAGGGGTCGTGGTTCTACACGTGTGGACCGCAAGGAACCCCACGGAACCCAACATCCCTTAACAAAAATATTGTCTGTCCGATCACTCGTTGGAGGTTTATTATGCCTTAAAGATGTTATTGGTCAAGACAAATTGATAGGCACTTCCAGATTTTCTTTATTTTCTTCATTCCATGTGTTAATCTTCGGATTGGAGTGTCTCCGACAACCGCAGCATGATTCGAATGGTTTGACGATGGTGATGCCGTTGGGAAAGCCAGGGAATTACAGAGAAATTCTGGGACTTTCGCTTTGTTTCCTATATGGCTTGTTATTTCTTCTCTTACTAAATATTTTGGAGTTGACAACCCAAAAAAAAAAGAATTCATTTTAGTGTTTAAAGTACTTTGGAATACACAATGGATATTATTTGAAGCAAGAAATCTCAACTAGCACCTGAACAAATAAAACAAATTTCTCACGTTCTATATTATGTGTAAAGCTTTCCGGAAAAAGGTTCAATGAGAATGAGAAACCACATATTGCCCATCATAAAATTAAAATCTATTTAAATCAATTATGCTCTTCGAAGTTTATTTGGGTCATCACACGGAACTTTCCCCGTTGCCAAAATTCCTTTGCAATAGTGCCTCTATAGATTATAAAATTACGGAATACCATATGGAGGATCACAGCGACAGGATAGCTTTAGATGTGAAAAAAAGTACTTTGTATCAAAACACGCAAACGTACTAGACAAAAATAATGTGAAGCCAATCAAGATGTGACCTAGTACTCATGCCCGTCCTTACAAATGAGACTTTTGCTTCCCGACAAATTCTTATTCGATCGTATTTTCAGAGTACCTTACTAATTTTAAAAAGAGAGACCCCACAAACCAAATTGGAGACTTTTGGATCCCCCCATCAATTTATGAACAAGATCAAGCTACTGTACTCTGTCTTCCTTACATTAAACCATTCAAGCATTATATATTACTTGTCCCCCCCCCTCCCCCCCCCCCACCCCCCCCCCCACCCCCCCCACCCCCCCACCCCCCCCCCCGCCCCCCCCCCCCCCCCCCCCCCTCCCCCCCCCCCCCGTTGGTGACCCCCCCTCCCCCCCCCCCCCCCTCCCCACACCCCCCCACACCACCCCCCCCCCCCCCCCCCCCCCACCACCCACCCCTCCCCCACCCTCCCCCCTCCCCCCCCCCCCCTCACCCCCCCTCCCCCCCCCCACCCCCCCTCCGCCCCCCCCCCCCCCCCCCCGCCCCCCCCCCCACCCCCCCCCCCTCCCCCCCCCACTCCCCCCTCCCCCCCCCCCCCCACCCCCCCCCCCCCCCCCCCCCCTCCCCCCCTCGTCCCTCCCCCCCCCCCCCCCCCCCACCCCTCCCCCCTCAACCCCCCCTTCATGATTGAGCATTGGAGGCCACAAATGGCCCCTGAGACAGCATACTACAATATTGTATCGCGTAGCATGCTAGAATCACTGATCATAAAGAATCAAATCAAAGAGGTCCAGGACAAAAAATTTAAGAAAATATTAGGAATTTGCCTATGTAATTCAGCTGTCTGGATCAATTTTAGAGCTGCGCCAAATCCTCTAGCTAGCTGAGTTTCCCAAGGAAAGCTGCACAATAATTACCACTGGCCATTTGGTCCCAAGATTGCCCCTACCCAGAAGGGCAAAATTACAATTATGCCAGAACGTAAGCCCAAAGTTATATGGGGCAAATGGGTCATTAATGGGTCTAATGGTTGTCGTTGGTCTCAGCTTTGCACTGGCTGTCACATGGCAAGAAAATATTAATTCTCGTGTGTGCACATGGCTAGGGCTCCTACAGTTCATGCTATAATCCATGCAAGCCCCTAGTCAAAGCGATTAAAACAATCAAAGCATGATTCACCTTTGACTGATCCTAGTTTTAATTATGATTCCCAATTGCCCACCAGCACATAATAAAGATAAGCCCTAGGCTTCCTCACCCTATATCATAATTTTTCTCTTCTTTCCAGGTGCTGAAATCCCGTGGTGCAATGATTCAGACTGAAAACGGAACTTTCAGTTTTCTTTTTTGGAATTTTGCGCTGATTTTTATTGCAATTGGAAGCCCATTTTACCATCCAAGGACATATGTTGGATGTTCTGTTCCCTGCAGTGGCATAGTAATTGATAATCACATATATTTCGAAAACTTATAGATCATTAGTTACTAAAATTCGCGAGGAGATTTCAGGTTTTAAAAGTTTGAAATGATGAGAGCATAAGATAAATTCCAGTGTTCAGGATCATCTACAACTAAGGGGTGTTTGAAAACATTTTTCGGAAATTCGTTTTCTGAAAAATTATTTTCGGAAAATCATTTTTTCGAAAAACGATTTGTTTTCCTTTATTTGATGATATGTTACTGAAAATATTTTTCGATATTTGGATTTTATTGGAAAATAATGTCAATCTCATAACTTCATTTTAGGCAAAAAAAATTCTTCAGAATTTTATTTTTACTTTTTATTTATTTATTCTTATTCTTATTCTTATTCTTTTCTTCTCCTTTCTTCCTCCACTGCCGCTAGTGAGCCTCAGGGTCTACCAAAGGCCAATGGCCTTGAGGCTCGCCAGATCTAGCGAGCTGGAGGCTTGCTGATGGCCGCCGCTGGCCAATCACAGTGAGGGATAACAAAAAGAAAAAAGTAATATTAAAATATTATAAAAATTAAATAGAAATAAATTCTAAAAATATTTTCACCTCTTCTAATTGAGGAATTTACTTTTCTGATTTTGTATATGAACTTTTTGTTGACTAAGTTATTTTTTGGTGAGTCAAATGGGTGACAGTTTGAAAAATTAATTCCAGGAAAACACTGCATAAAGAAGGAAGCTGCACACTATCCTTCCTGGGTGTTCTGTTTTAAGTGCAATATCAAGGTAACCCCTTCCCAACATTAAATATTTCGAGGCAACCCTTGGCTTTTTCTCAATAAGAACAAATTAAGTATTATATCTCTCATTAAATTATTCATCCATCCAAATCTAAGCATATAATGTCATGATAGTTACTAATAGCCAATTAAGCATTTCTTATCTCATAAAATTAGTCATCAATTCAAATTATTTTTTGTCTAGCACTCGCTTTAGTGTTCAAAATTAAATGATCATCACTAAGGAAATTTGGAAAAATAACTAACATGCCGCTGTCACCTATAATGTTGGCGTTGATACATCACCAATATTTACTTTAATATTATCCTTTTTGTTTTCATTCTTTTCTGAACTTTTCCAATGGATAAAACAACCGAATCCCTCGCAAATATTATAAGGAGGTGTACACATTGGATTGAAATTGTCAGAAACAATAAGGAAGAACCCAAAAAAAGACTATGTGTTTCTGGGTTTTTTTTTTTGCATGCAGAAGAAGATAGACAGGTCAAGCCATTTGTCATGTATGCGCCCAAGGAGGTCCATGTGCTGTTCCCATATTCTAACACACCACCATCGCACCCCCTGATGTTTTGCGTCTCCAGGACAATTCCATTTTTCTATTCAACCGTCAAAAAAGGAAAAAAAAAAAAGAACACTGAGGCTCACAATCATGACAAAATTCAGACCTCAAATATATAAATATACTATGTATATAATATGTTTATATGACACGCCACAAAAAATAGGTAAGGAATAATTAGAAATTATTATGAAGTTCACTTATTCGAGAATTTATGGCTCATAATATGTTGTTATTCTCACAGTCACCAAAAAAATTATTATGCTAGTAAAGTTTTATATACATATTTATTAAAAATTGAAAAAAAAATCATCAAAATAAACAAGTAAACACCATCCTTTATGGTCTCCTGCCCTTTATAACATCCCATCTCCAAACCCCTCCCTCTTAGTCCAAATCTCACCCTCTACATCCATCTTCCGTCTCTCCCTCTCTGTTTTCTCTCTTCCCAAAACAGAGAAAGAAAAGGGAAAAATCATGGTTTCCCAAGAAAGCATTGACCCATCTCCCTCAGCCCCCAGGATTTCCTTCTCTGCAGATTTTCTTGATGAGAGCGACTTCATCTCCATCAACCCAGATAGCCATTTCCATGACCAAGAAGCCAAAGCCGAAGAAGTCCCAGCGCTGGACCTCGAGAAGAAGCCGAAAAATGGCGAGTTCGAGTTCTTGGCGGCCCACATGAGCCCCGACAAGATGATGACTGCGGACGAGCTCTTCTTCGAGGGAAAGCTGCTTCCTTTCTGGCAAATGCAGCAGTCCGAGAGGCTCAAGCGGATCACCCTCAGGCCGAAATCCGGAGACAGCGAAGAAGCCAGAGATGGAGGTCGAGATAGGGAACCAGATCGAGGAGAGGAAGAGATGAGGAACAAGAAGAACTGCCCTAGTAGTCATAACAGAGACCAAGATCAGGAACAGGACAGAGCAAGTTGGTTTCTCGACGACGACCCATCACCGAGGCCGCCCAAGTGCACTGTCCTTTGGAAGGAGCTCCTGAGGCTGAAGACCAAGCAGCGGGCTTCGTCCGCCCTCTCGCCGTCGTCTTCTTCCTCGTCCTCTTCGTCTTCCTCCAGCTCACTCGGCGACGCGGCCTCTGTGGACGAGAGGAAGGAGGCCAGAGACAAAGACAGGGACAGGGAGAGCAATAGCAACTATCTCCAGAGGATAAGGAAAGGGATGGAGAGGACAAGATCGAACAGCATTAGGATCAGGCCCATGGTGAACGTGCCCATCTGCAAGCACGTCAAGAGCGCGGGCGGGTCTTTGCCTCCTCTGTTTCCGCTCAAGAAAGGAAGATTTTGATAGACAGAGAGAAGTGGAAGGTGAAGGTGAAGGTGGAGGTGAAGGGTGTACGGATCAGGGAGAGATGTGAAGATATTTTTTTTTAATGTTTTCCCTTTTTCTGTTCTTTTTTTTTTCCTTTTCTTTTTCGGGTGGACTAATTTCGTTGTCATGAAGGATCTGCCGATGTAGGTTGTGCATAAAGCTGACTTGTAATTTGTTTTGTGGAATTCATTACATTTTCTCTTCTTCCAGTCTCGTGAAAAGTCAGGACTCTGCATTACATGGTGGCCTCAATCACCTGTTCATTCTCTTTTCCACTTAGCAGATGACTGTACCGGGAAACATGGGGACTACTGTATATCTTGAACCTCTCCGCTAGGGCCGAGCAATCGAATCCGGAATTGTCCGGATCAAACTCTCGATCTGAATTGACTGGTTCAATCCCATTCTCGTTCCATAAAATTTGATTTTCGATTCGGTTCTCAGTTTCAAGAGGATTGTACCACCGGTGTAAAGTTAATTTCAATTAATACATTAAAATAAAAGTATGAATAGCTAATTCGTTCTATGTTCTCGATCCTAAAAGTTGGAAATTGGGTCCTAAAAATTGGAAATTGGTTTTTCTGATTCGATTCGCGATTCCTAAATGGGAGCGGAAATTGGAAATTGATTTTTCTGATTTGATTATCGATTCTTGAATGGGGACAGGAATTGATCAACTTTTACTTGGCGTGACTAGTAGATTAAGTTTGGCGTGACTAGTAGATTAAGTTTTTGAAGCGATGGAACAACCCATTAGACGCTGTAAGTAATCCACATGATGAACCATCGAAAAAGGGCAGTGGAGATGAGTTTTTGGTTACAAAGAAGGAAGGGAATCAAGAGGAATTCTTGATGGAACTTATATGGAAGTACGTAATAATGGTCCACAGTTGTTACTTTTGGGTCTTCCCATTTGGTTAGTTTGCGGCGTATCTGATTTTTTTTTCATTTTTGGTCATAGGGGCGCATCTGATTCATTATGGTCATTAAACCATGTTGGTACTAATCCAATCAATATTAATAAGGAAATGAATTTATTGACCTTCTGATTTTTTTTTCCAGCACTTCCCTTTTCGGATGTGCAGGCAAGGGATATTTTAATCTCTTCAGTGAATGTATTTTTATTCCTACTCCTCTTTGAGTGTCACTCGAAGAAGTGATGGAAGTTGTGTCTTAGCTTGGTTAGACGCAATGGTCATTCCTTCCAACTTCGTTTGAATAGGAAATATTGGGTGGACTGGACACTCCAGGTTACGCATTCATTGACACTACACGTAATTCAATGTGTTAGGATTGAATTTTATCATTTGAGTCTTAAGTAGGCCAACATTTTCATATACAGAATCATAATGTCTCATTTTGCAGATTGACCCTTTCGGCCGAATTATGAAATGTTTAGACATGCTCAATAAATAGGTTAACATATTAAACATGCCGAGTGTTAGATGTGTCACCATGTGTGCACATCATACTATACGTTCAACGATGTTGCCGCATATATTATGCAAAAAGAACAAATAACATTTTTACAAGCTGGTCAAACATCTTTCACAGCCTAGCTTGCTGATTGTTGTGTTATTCCGTGAAAGTTTTTCAGTATCTTCATTCATTTATTCAACTTCCCTTCTCGATTGTATTATTAGCCCCCCAACAATATCCACCTTACCCTTTTCAAAATCGTGTTTATAAATGTGCTCAACCTCTCATACCAAGCTCTCGGTGCTTGTTTGAGCCCATTGAGTGCATTCTTTAGTTGTTATACGTCATTGATCCTATTTGGATCTTCCAAACTTGGTGATTGTTCTACAAACACTTGCTCTTTGATATTATCAATTAGAAAAACACTTTTGACATCCATTTAATATAACATGAAATGATAGAAGTAAGCATAAGCTAATAATAACTTTACTGCTTCTAGTCTTGCCACAAGAGCATACGTGTCACCATAATCAATAACATCATTTTGAGAATACACTTTAGCAACTAGCCTAGCCTTGTTGCATACAACATTACCTTTGTCATCAAGTTTGTTTTTGAATACCCAATTTGTATCGATGACTCAGGACAATCTTGAGGTCGAGATACAAGTTCCCATACTTCGTTGAAGTTGAATTGATATAGCCCTTCTTGCATAACTTCAATTCACTTTCCATCAGTGATAACTTTATCAATTCCTTTCGGTTTGATCTCATATGTCAGTGCCAACGAATTCATCAACTCCTTGAATGATGACTTGGTTTTGATTCATTCGTCAATCTTTTCAAGGATTTGCTCCTAGGGATGATTTGATTTGAATCTCCAATCCTTTGGTAGAGATGTAGGATTTGAACTTTGTGCTTCTGACTGCTATCATCGGCTGCCATAGGCATCAACATATATTCTTCATTATTATCAGCTTGCGCAGTTTTCATGTTATCCTTGAACTTGACATCTGGATTTCTCCATTTCCTAAGAAACGATGTTAAACACACAGTATGCTCTACTAGAAGTTGAGTAGCCAAGCAAAATATCTTCGCTTGCTTGGGGATCATATTATCCAACATCGTCATTGGTTCCAACATTATCATTGGCATTCATAAGAATGAACCCAAATATGTGAAAGTATGAAATAGTTGGATTTCTACCTTTGAAGATTTTATAGGGTGTTTTCTCCAACATTGGTTTCAAGAGTACCCTGTTCATGGTATAGCTATGGCGACAGCTTCTGCCCAGAAGTAAGTAGGAACACCACTTTCCATTATCGTGGTTCTTGCCATTTCTTGGAGAGAGTGATTTCTTCTTTTAGCAACATGATTCTGTTAAGGAGTGTAGGCAGTAGAGAAATTGTGATTCAGACAATTTTCATCAATATTGGAGAAGCTTTAATTCTCAAACTCCCCTACATGGTGAGTTCTGATTGTAGTGGTGTTGTATCTCTTTTCATTTTGAACTCTTCGTGCAAACTTCACAAAGGATTGGAACGCATCGTGCTTGTGGGCTAAAGTATTGCCCATGTGATTCGTAATAATCATCACAATAATCAAACACTACCTCTTTCCTCCGAGATTTAGGGTTTTTGTTGGTCCGAATTAATCCATATGCAATAACTGCAAATGCAGGAGGCATGGATGCTGCTGTTGAGTAATTGAAGGCTCAATTTTTGGTCCCTTAGAGTAGGGAGGTATTGATTCTTACAATCCTATGTGTAGGAGTATTTACTCCTTTCTAGGATTCACTGGCTAGGATCTAATTGCTTTCTCGGATTTCCTTTTTCAAACAATGTAGTCCCCGCTTCTTCTTCTTTTTCCCCATTCAATAGATTGCAATTTTATGAAAATTTTAAATATTTTGGCTGTGATGAAATCTCTCGGAAGGCTGGGCTTCTACATGGCCATTCCCAAAGTTTAGAGAAAATTGTTTTAAAAATCGCATGCTAACCAACCACTTGCCTCACGTATCTTTCAAATAGAACTTGTTGTCACTTGGAAACGCACGAGGGGCATGACATATTTGATGATCTAGCCGGGGAGTGATGCTCTGAATTCTGCAATAGTCAAAGGAGCCGCATGGCAACTTGTACTTATTGTTACACATCATCCCTACATTCAGCGTAACATACGTGTGCACTATGTTTTGTAGGGAAAAGAGTGAAACCAAAGCGCTTTCCGAGTCGAAGATCAGACGTCCATTCTGATAAATCGATTTTCACGTGTCCTTTTCCTTCAAATAGGGGCAATCCACAGACACCCATCTTTTCAATCGTCCCTCTATCTTGATATTAGAGTTCAACACCTTATCTTCGCAGGAAAGTTGCTGCATTAGATCTAACAATTGTCTCGTCCAGAAATACTTCTCGGTGTGCTAGTACGTAACTCTCTTGTTCGACTCCTTGGCATAATTAAGTGTTTTCGAGGTCATGTATTTCGCATCAAAATTTTCGTGATAAACTTTTGGCATAATAATCTGCCTGCATCGAAATTGCAATGTTTCTAGTGCTCAAAGTTGAGAAGCTCTTAAGATGCTAATATCTTTCGAGAAAAAGGATTTGGCATGACATTTCTCCTGTTTGGTTCACCAATTCCACTTGAAACTTGCCAAGTTAGTCGGTTCAATGAATGATATGAGACGCTGGGAATGCCAAACCTGTCTAGATAGGGAAAGCCAAACCCTATCCTGTACACTGTCCTGCATACGTGATTTATGAGATGAGTGCGGAAAAAATTCCGTGCTCACAAAGTAAAGAGATTTCATGTGAAGGATACGCAAACTAAAGTGATGAGGGGCTTTTTGTTGCCCTATCCTAAACAATGCAGGTAAACCATTGTCTAACACTTATGAGCTTAAATGTTGGAAGAATTTTCTCCAAAGTAATCCTGTCAATAACCACCCCCGCACAGGGGTAGGATGGGGGTAAAGTTGATATTACATAGTGAGAAAAAATGAGACGAACTTTTTTTCCATCCCTTAAATTAATCTTCAAGTGTCTTTGTCACATATGAACTCAAACATGAATTGAAGTGTCCCAAAATGATGAAGAGTATTTTATTTCCCTATCCTACACACTTTTATCTCTTGCATAGCCCACTTGAGACTATAATCTTATTTCTAAATTCAGTTGGTGATCATCCCTTCGCATTGGGGTAAGGCATATGAGTTGCCACCATGACAGCATGATCCGGAGCGTGTACTGAAAATGAAAACCCTCAAGGTTAAAAAATGCTAAGTTGTTCAAGAGCTAATGAAACCGCAAAAGTCAAAGTCTAGCAGGTTCGAATGTATTGAAAAAAAATAAAAAAAAATTAAGAAGAGCCAAAGGACGAGAGAGGAAAGAAAAATTGTGGATGTTGTTATGAAGCCCAATTGATGGAATGTAAAGCGAAAGTATCACGGCCAAAGGCCCCCTAGGGAGGGAGCCAAGCTCTCTCAATTCTCAGGCGATCTATAGATGAAGAGCGTTTCTTCCTAAGAAATTCAATTGAATTATGGTTTTTGCTAAGCAATTGACCAAGCCTATATTACAGTATTAACAAAAGACCCTTCAAATTGGTAATGTCGTAGTATTTGCGAGAAACTCGGGACTCGACAATATGACCCTAGTGAGATCGGGTGATAATTCCTTTCTCCCGCATCAATGGACGGCAGAAAACAAGCTTCTAAATGAGAGTAGGTGAAATGTCCTTTCGGACTGAAAGTCTCTCATTACGCATCCTAAGCAAATCCGCACGGTTAATAAAGATTCTTGATGATGACTTTTCCCCGTGAAAATTCGATGATGCAGACACGATGAAATGGCCATGCATTACCTTCAATTATTGAGGAAAACGATTGTTTCAGAACAGGAAATAGATTTTGACAGTTTTATCTCTTTAATATACAAATGTCTGCTATAAACATGCTTGACAAAGAAGCACTCCATTAAAACCAATGCCATTCCAGATTTATTTCCGGAGTCGGACTTGAGATGTAAGTCCCAAATTACTGAGGTACCTCAGAAAATCTACTGATTATCCAGGCTATTAAAACCAGGTGAGGAACCCGCATGCATCATCCGATGGGTGGTTCAACTTTCAAAATCATTTGAGTACTCGATACGGTATTGTAAGGGTTAATATCACGAAAAACCCCAAACTGATACATTTGTGACAAATTTATTGTAAAATTAATTTTTTTTTACCACAAAAACCTCAAATTGATATACTTGTGACAAATTTACTCAAAAATTAATTTTTTGACCACCAAAAATCCCAAACTTGTACATCTATAATAAATTTACAATCCGTTAGTTTCCGTCAAATCAGGTTAATACCACGAAAAACTTTAAAATTGTACACTTGTGACTAACGAAGAGAAAAAAACACCAAATTGGTACACTCGTCAACTGCTGCATGTCATTTGACTCAGTAATTTGACAATAAAATTTAACGGAAATTAACTGAGGATAAATTTATCACAGATGTATCAATTTGGGATTTTTGGTGGTAAAATAATTAGTTTGGGATAAATTTGTCATATGTGTGCTAGTTTGGGGGTTTTTTGTGGTGTTGAACCTTTATATAAACAAAATAATCCTACTTGCATACCTCTTATTTAGACATATAGGCAGGATGGAATAAGGGTTGCTGAGAATACATGGCATCGTGTTTAAATGGCCTTGTCCACTTCCTCGGTCCTTGGATTGGGTTCACATATAGGAAGAGATTAGCTTCTCCCTCAGCATTCAGTATTGAGCTGATGCGACGATTTCGTAGGAATTATGATTCAGGAAAACACAATCCTTGCTAACAGAAACGCATATTACAGGTTGAAGATTCTTGACAACAATGAGAATTGTCTGTGCGAGTGTATGTCGGAAAATTCAGAACCTCAGCCCTTTCATTATAGACGATCATTCTTGTACTATACATAAGTCAGCAAGCAAATTCTTAAAATTACAGGCTCAAGGATGGCAAGCTACGCAGGATAACAAGAACTTAATTGAAAAAAGAACTTCTGAAAGAGAGCATCATGCTTACTCAAAGTATCTCAACTGAACTAATCAGGCAGTATTGTCACGCACCACAAAAACTCCCCAGATTGGTTGTAATGCTCTTGGTGCAGTTGTCGGTTTTTTATATTCCTACTAGTCGATCCGCAAGCTCAAACACGTTGTTTCTGAGGCTGCACATAGCATAGATAAAACATGAATATGGTGATTGGGGAGAACGTTGTCATTTAAAATGTATGTAGACTATCTCCTAGCCAATGTGCCTTATAATAATGAATTGGGCATCCTCGTTCC
>JAGVVM010007836.1:0-20361 GCA_019149425.1 Psidium friedrichsthalianum | reverse complement strand
TTCCTCCCTCCCTCCCTCCTCTCCTCCCTTTCTTCCTCCTTCCCCCCTTCCCCTCTCCTCCCCCTCCCCTTCCCCTTCCCCTTCCTGCTCCCCCCCCCCTCCCTCTCTCTCCTCCCCTCCCCCTCCCCCTCCTTCCTCCCCCCCTTCCCCCCCCCCTCCCCTCTTCCCCCCCTCCTCCCCTCCCCCCCTCTCTCCCTCCCCTCCCTCTCCTTCTCCCTCCTCCTCTCTCCCCCTTTCTCCCCCCCTCCCCCCCTCTCTCTCCTTCTCCCCCTCCCCCCCCCCCTCTTCCCTTCCCCCCTCTCCTGTCCCCCCCCTCCTCCCCTCCTTCTCCCCCCCTTCTCCTCCCCTCTCCTTCCCTCTCCTCGTCTCCCCTCCCCCCCCTCCTCTCCTTGCTTCCTCTTCCCCCCTCCCTCCCCTCTCCCTCTCTCCTCTCCCCCCTTCTCCTCTCCCTCTTCTCTTCCTCCCCCTCCTTCCCTCTCCCCCTCTCCCTCCTCCTCCCCTCCCCTCCCCCCCCCCCTCCCCCTCTCCTCCCCCTCCTCCTTCCCCCCCCCCCTTTCTCTTCCCTCCCTCCTCCCCTCCCTCTTTCTCTTTTCCTTCTCTTCCCTTTCCCCTCCTCCCTCCTCTCCTTCCTTCCCCTCTCCTCTTCCCTTCTCCCCCCCCCTCTTCCTTCTCCCTCCCCTTTTCTCTCCTCTCCGTCCCTTTCACCCCTTTCTCTTCCCCCCTCCCTTCTTCCCCCCCCCCTCCTCGCCTCTCTTTCTCTTCCCCTCTCTCTTTCCCCTCTTCTTCCCCTCCCCTCTTGCCCCCCCCCTCTCCCCCTTCCCCTCAATCTCCCTCCTCCCCTCCCTTCCTTGTTCCTTTCCTCGCTTCTACACGCCCCTACGCCTTCACCCCCACACCTCCGCTCCCCCTCTCCAATCCCCCTCCGGCGCAGCCCTCCCCACACTCCTTTTTTGTTTCCCCCCCCCCACTCCCCCCTGTTCCGTCACTCGTAATGTATAGGTATAGGTGTACCCAATTTGAGGTTGTTCATGGTATAGCCCTAATAAATGGCCCTTACACAGGCAATCACTACATGACGTGCACATTGACAAGGAATTAATACATGACCTAAACTATAGGGACACACATTATTATATCTCTATTTGCCTTATGTCGAAAATTATCAAAATACCTAAGTAGGCTATTTAGTAAAAAGGATATCTTAGCGAAATCAGTGCCAAACTGTCTAGATCCTATCCTATTCCTAAAGAGCTATATTTACACATGAGATGCAGCCGCTCAAACCATGCAAATATGATCTAAAACATGCCATGTTCTATCAAATTATATAGACAGCGATATCTACTTAGCATACACTCTATTTACAAACATGCAACATGTATCTAGAATGGGTTCTATCCTAATCTAAAATGCATCCTGTCTAGAATGATTCACTAATCTGTACAAACTGCAAATATTTTGGTTTTTCAAACTAGAAGAAAGAAAGATACCAAAGCACTTTCCACAATCCTATGCATTCAGCTCTCATCTCGCTCGCTCTCCTGCTTCATGTCATTGGCCCAATAGATTGTCTACTATAGTTAGTGGAGTCATTCTGACTACTTTAATTGTGTTGAGGACTACACAAGATCAAACATTACTTTATAACCACACTACGAAACATGGATGACAAACCCACATGTCAACTCACCGGCAAGTCTAAAATCTAGGAAAAATTTCAAATAAGAGTCCAAAGTAAGTGCTTTACATTTTCTCCAATAAGAACCTAAAGTAGTCTCGTTTAAATAAAGTCTAGGAAGTGCCCTCATTATTTTAACTAAGGGCATGAAGGCCCTCATTGTCTCAAATAAGAGCCGATTTGACCGCGGTCGAATAAATATTTTGGCCGAATCAAAGATATTTTCCATCAAAAATACAACTTAACCTAATGTATTTAATTAAACTAAATTAAAAAAATATTTAAACATAAAAAAGAAAAAAAATAACAAGCGAGGATGACAAGCCTCCAACTGGGGCTAGGCACCATTAACCCAAGGGCCGGACCCTCTCCTCTGGTGACGGCCACGACCCTCATCAAGGCGCAAGCAACCCCAACGACTGCCACCACTGCCCCACCGGCATTTAGGAACGGCGACCACAAGTGGGAGGGCTACCTCCCACCCAATGGTATCTTTTTTCTTTTCCACTTGTAGGTTTTTTTTTTATCAATTTTTTGAAAAATGACAAAATAAATACTAAATAATAAATGCCTAAAATGCCCTATACAGTGACTAAGGTCCTCTTTAACACTGTTTGTTAAGTCACTTTGGCCCTTATTTGAAATAATATTCACTTAACCCTTATTGAGATAATGATGACACTTCAGATTGTACTCTATTAAAATAGATATCAACTTCTAGCCTTATTTGAAAAGGCCCTTTTTAAATTTTTCCTAAAATCTATTGTAATGTTTGTCAATTCATGGTCCTAAATTTTTTTTTACCAGTTCAATTCTAAATATTTGCATTTGGTGCCAAGTCAATATTAATCGAAAATCGAATACATGGATTGTTGCCGACCCTGACGTGATAATTTGAATAATATTTAAGTAGTTATTTTTGGAATTTTCATGGTATCTTTCTTATTCTTTTTTTTTCTTCCCTATCTTATTTCTTCCTCACCAAACTAAAAAGTCATCGAGTTTGATGGACTGGGTAAAGGCGAGGGGCGCACAACTCACCGACTCGGCGAAGCTCACACCCTTGACTGCCATAGCAAGAGAAAGCCTCGCCCCACCTTAGCAATGCACGACCCATTGGCGTAAGAAGATAAGGAAGAAAGAAAAAAAGATTAAAAAAAAAGGATAAGAAAAAAAACAAATAAAAATTCAAAAATAGAGTTTAAAAATTATGGTTAATACACAAAAAAAACTCCACAAGATGAGTACACTACTATAATTTACCCCCAAGTAATGGTTGGTAAAAAAAATTTCAAACCGATACACCTATGAGAATTCTATCATAAATATATTTGACACCAAAAACCCAAACTCGGTAAGTATGTGACAAATTATCTCACGTTAATTGCCAAAATCAGGTTAATAAGAAAAAATCCAAACATATACAAATGTAACAAACATAGGCAAAAACCCCAAACCAGTTACCGGTTCAACTACCACATGTCATCAAACTACAATTTGACGGTACAATTTAACAAAACGTAATGTATGGTAAATTATTAGAAATTACCTGTTTGGGAATAAATTTATCATATTAGTACCAGTTTAGGATTTTTTTATGGTAAAAAAAATTATTTAAGGTAAATTTGTACAGCGTGTCCTCAATTTATGGGTTTTTTGTGATTAAAAAAAAAGTTAAGTTGGCATAAATTTATCAAAGTGTATCAGTTACAAAATTTTTGTGGTTATTATTCCAAAAAAATTAAAAAATCTGCCACGAAACCACTCACGGCATCATTGCGGCGATTTCGATCAGAATGGCAGGATGGAGTGGGATGATACAAATACAAAAATATTTAAGACTGAATTGATATAATGTAATAGGTTGACAACTTTTTTTTTTTTTCTGGCAATTCTACCATCCGCAAAATCAGAATCCGCAAAGGCACGTCCCCTAAATTTCAGAGGTACCCCCCTTACGTGCAAAAAATTGGCCACGCCGGCAACAAATGCTTGGCATGTTGACCAATGAGATAGCACCACGTCATATTTGCCTCCCACCTCAACACACCTTTTTTCCAATTTTCCTCCCCACTTTGACATGTCCAATCCGTCCAATTCAACCCCTAAAAAAATCATTGACTTTTCAATTGCAATTGCAAGCCTCCTCTCCTTCCTTTGTACGGATTGACCTAAATTTAGGGTTTTCTTAGATGCATGCAGTGGCCTGCGGGGTTTACTTTCTTCCTGAAAACAATGGCCATACCAAAAGTCAACGGGTCGCATGGCGTGGACGATGCATTTTTCCTCCTATCTTAATCTAAACCAGTTGAGTTAGCTAAAGTCGACCTCTTTTTTTTTTTTTTAGGGGTTAGTTAGTAGTGGTTGGCTGATCTCTCGTGGTGGATATTTCTTCTAATCTCCGAATGTGCTCCTCCCACCGATGCCCAACGTATGTATTTTCCAAATAAAAAGAATAGGTTTAGGCCGGATCGTGCCATTTTCGCGAGAGGCGCACTTGTGTTAGCCAGGAAATCCGGGTGATTGATATGCCAAGTTTGTGATCAACAAAATCTTCCCGTGATGTTGATTAATGTATGTATGAAATGACTAAAAATGCTCTCAAAGTTTCGGAGACGAACCGATAAGACGATACAAAAGATCAATAGACGAAAATCCATCGAAAACCTTCAAATCGACCGGAGCTCTGAAACATAGGCACATTTCACTATCTCCGAAAGGTAAAAAGTTTCCAGTTTTAAAGTTCAATAATGCATACGGATAATCTTTACGAAAAACTTGAAATGATTTCATATGTTAATAGTTATATTCTTGAAAACTGATATGCTGTTTGCTTATTTTTTCCCCAGTGAACAAATCATAATCGTTTGATGCAACGTGGTGGCTACAATCTGGAAATTTGTCTTTCCTTTTTTAGGGCAAGCACAGTCTGAAATTCGTTGAACATGCGTTGAGCCAATAAGAATGGATATGAGCGACGGCCCGCAAGATCTTGCATCACCATTGCTAGAGAGAATTATCAAAAAAGTCTTAAATTTATTATAATTATATTAATTCAATATTAAACTTTTTTGTTTTTTGCCAATTCATGCTCAATGTGTCATTTCAGTCTATCCGACAAATTTTGGCTAGCCGGGCAGTGACATAATAATTTAATATTTTTTTAAAAATTTTTTATGATTTTTTAATAATTTTAATAATTTTTATTTTCTTTTTTCTTTCTTTCTCTTTTTATTTTTTTCTCCAACCCCTCCCTACCTCCAACCAGTCACCGAGGTCCGACGACTGACTAGAGGCGTGGTTAGCAAGATGACGACAGCAAGGTCAAGCCTCGCCATGGAGAGGCCTGACCTTGCAAGCCCAGATTTGGGCCGACGAGGTCGACCCTCACCCGGACCCTCCAATGACGACAAGGTCGAGCTCGGCCATGGTTGTACGAGGCTTGATCTTGCTGGATGCTGGATCAGCGACCTGCTAGGGAGGCATTGGGGAAGGAAAAAAATAGAAATTTTTTTTAAAAAATCATAAAATTTTTTGAAAAAATATTAAAATATCGATTTGTTGACTGCTCGATGTCCACATCAGCACCAACCAGTCAAAATTCTTTGGATGGCCTAAAATGGCACAATTTCAAAAGGTTTAAGGTTGAATCGAAAAAAAAAAGGTTATGACTGAATGACATAATTACAATATGTTTAGGACTTTTTTCGTAATTTTTCCCGATTGTGTGTTTTCACGGGAAAAATACAAAAAAGTCATAAATCTGTTGCATTTATACTAATTTGGTTCCCAACGTGTACATTGGCAGTTTTACGTGGTAATTGCCAACGCTGACATGGATGTTTTTTTTCCATAAAAATTTAATATTTTTTTGAATTTTTCCCTTTCCTTTTGGCTTTCCCATTTCTTTTTGCCATTGACAAGTGAGGGTTAGCCTTGGGCCATGCCTGGGCAAGCGACAACGAGCCTCACCCTAGCTTGGGCAGGGTCTACCTCGCATCGAGGAGGCTGTCGCAAGGTAGACCCTCCCCCTTGTGCGACCTTGAGGCGAACCCTTGCTGGACGACCCTGTGGTTGGTTGTCCATCGGCAAAAAGAAAAGGAAAATGAAAAAAAAAAAAAGTGAAAAAATTTTAAAAAAATTATTAAAAATGTCCACGTCAGCACAAGCGATGCTATGTAGAACAATCGATATCCATATAAGCAATTTTCATCTTAATTGGCTGGATGGACCAAATTGGTATTAATACAAAAAGGTATATCACTTAATTAGTCAAATTGAAAGGTTTAAGACTGAATTGGAACCAATGCAGTAGATTTGTGACTTTTTTAGTACTTTCTCTGTATTTATGGAAAGAACGAGAGTGGAGGAGGTCAATGCTTGCAAATAACTTCCCTATTGGCCTGCCTTTATTGTGCTTTACTCAATATCCTATAAAGAGAATTGAACAATCCAATTATAACCCTCCTGATTTCCATTGATGTAATCAAAGCCACCACTTTTGTGCTTTCAGTTTCACCCACCACCTGAAAATAATCAATATCTTGCCCTATCCCTGTTTATAGACCAAGAACCATAAGGCCTCGTGTCACCTTCCTTTGTTTTTTTGTTAACTAACCCAACTCTGGCCCTTCTTTTGAAAATTTTTCACTTTTGTTGTCTTTTACTGGGGAGTGTTTAAACGAAGGAATTGGCCTTTTGTGGCCTGCTGAGCTACTTCTTGTTGAATGGGTATGTATATATGTTTCGATCGTCTCTTGTTCCCTTCTCTTTTTGAAAGTCTCTGGGAGCTGTTAGCTTTTTCTTGTTGGGTTTCTGTTTGTTTTCTGCGAAAATGGCTACACAGCCTCAGTCCTTCTTGTTCTCTTGTTAAAGTTTTCATTCTCTTGTTCTGTCACATAGATGAGAGCTCTGATAAATGCACTGGGAACCAGATCTTTCAGCTTCAGATGAAGCGCCAATGGCTTCTTGTTCCTTGCTCATCACAATCTGAACTCTTGAGTCTTACTAAATACTTGTTGATTCCAAGTTCTTAAGATTTTGTTACGAGTTCAGAGCAGCGAAGCCGAAATGGGAGGGGTATGCTCTGGCCGCGTAATCTTAGACAATGAGAAGCCAGGGACGAAGATTGCAGTAGCTTCTGCCAAAGTCAACTCAGTTGATGGGTTTACTAAACAACAAGGTGGTTCTTCACCCAATGACAATGGCAATCAGAATGCACGGGAAAAGTGCAACTCGGGTGAGCTCGAATTGAAGCAACTAATGCCATTGACGCCTAAAAAAGCGGGCAATAAGGTACATTTTTCCTGTTTTTTATTTAGTTATTTTGTGAGGAACGATAATGTATCGTGCTGCTCATAACTAATGTAGGAACCTGGTTGCTCATTAAACAATACAGGAGGAATTATTATTCTTCGCAATAGACTCATGCAATGCATAGGGCGAACTATATCATAAGTTAAAACAGCTGGATGTTGCACTTGATTTCCACTGAAATTCTTAAGAGTGCAGATGCTTGGTTCACTTTTGATGATGTTCAATAGGTGTGGACTAGCTGGTTGATTGTTCGACGGAATGATTCCAGTAAAATCAGGCTTAAGCAAAGATTCAATTTTACATCCGTACTCATAATCTGGTAATTAAGGACGTTTGGATTGTGCATAGGTGCTTAAAACTATTTGCAGATCAGATCATATGTGTTGTCGTCGCGGAATTTTTACTGGTCACTGCTCAAATAGCTGTTCTGCACCTGAACAATTTTAAATGCCAGAACCTGAGTGGCTTGTATGTACATCATTTTGATAAGATTTTCCATTTCCTTGATTTCACTGATGATCTGAAAGTTATTTATCTGGTGGAAATGTGGAGTTTGGAAGTTCTTGTTAACTAAATTGAGCTTTCTGTGACAAGACCTTTAATAATTTCTCATCTGACGCTTCTGCTGTCATCTAAAAGTTCTATGTTTCCATCTGTTTGAGCCTTTCTTCTATGTGTTGATTTCTGATGTGATCATTTTCAGAACAACCAGAAGAGCTCATCCTCAGGAAGAGTTGGCATCTTGAGTATCAAAAGAGCAGTAAAAGTTTTAGATGCACTAGAATGCGGCAATTGGAATTTTAATGTCAGCAAGGGACTCATCACGGGCACGGCTTCCCGGGGCTGTGAAATTTCGATACTGGCATTTGAAGTAGCTAACACAATTGTTAAAGGCACAAACTTGCTACACTCTCTTTCTGAAAAGGAACTCCAGCTTCTAAAGGAGGAGATTTTAACTTCAGCAGGAGTACAGAATTTGGTTTCCACCAACACACAAGAGTTGCTAACCATTGCAGCTGCTGACAAAAGGTCGGTGGTCTAGTTGGCGCAAGTCTATGCAGGAGATTATCCTATATGCATGTCAAGTCAAAACATGTTTGTTTCTATCCATACTCAGGGAGGACCTTGAAGTCTTCTTGAGAGAGGTCATCAGGTTTGGAGATCAATGTAAAGACCCCCGGTGGCACAACCTGGGTCAATATTTTTCAAAGTAAGGTAGCTTTACACGGTTCGACTTGTGTCCATGAAAATTCCTTGTTGTCCTGATAAAGCTGACTTGCTCATGGAAATGATGGGGTTATGGCAGATTGAATTCGGATAATCCAAGATGCAGGCTTTCTCAAGAAGCAGCAGAAACATCAATGCAACAGTTGAGTTCTTTGGCACAGCAAACCTTGGTAAGTTTTCTTAGAGCTGAGTTCTGCACAATTTCATTTCTAATTAGAATCCCCTGTTGCCATACATAATTCTCATATGTGAAATGTCAATATTTTGTGCCATCAACAGAATCATCCCATCATTTCCGGAATACGCGTTGGGTATATCTTTAAGAATAAAGTGTAATTCAATATCTCTCAAGTCTTGCCTTACATGTATTGTACTGGTCAATGGACAAGCTGCGCACGATGCTCCTGTCAAGTGTTCCAACTGTTTTGGCTGGATCATTAAAAGGCTATTCCTAGGCTGTTTGTATTTTTCCCCCATTTCTGCTTCTCAAAAAACAAATATAATTGAACAATCAACTAGCTTACGACTTTTGGGAACCTCCTTTTTATCTATTCATACTCGATCACGATCCTTCTAAACTCTGCCTCTCGAAAAAGTTCAGATGAATGGTGGTTATCTTCTTCTATGATAGGAGATCTTTCTTAATTTGCAGGAGTTATACCATGCGTTAAATGCTCTGGACAGCTTTGAACGAGATTATCAGACCAAGCTTCAAGAAGCAGAGTCCTACGATCTTCCTTTGACAGGTGAGATTTGCAGATCTTAGATTTTTTTCTTCTGTACTTCGTTTATGTTCATGAAGATTTGTCCCTATGCAAGCTAGATTGATTTTCATTTTGGGTTGTGCTATCTCATAGCTCATGTGCCATTTTTCACGTTGCAGAAGAACATTAATATCATGAATATGATAAGATGACGGAATCATCCCCGTGGCTTTCGAAATTATCAACAACTCATCATCCATTTTGATAATTACCTCCCTGATGAATGCTCAATATGAATAGGCTTCACATGAGAACTCGTGAAACTACGGCTGGAGCAGAGCGAACTTTTAACATGTCTTTGTGATGCCTTGAGTGGTGTCAGTAGCTCCTTTTTACATATTCCCATTTGCGAATTCAGCAGGTCTTGCTTATTATTTGAAATATGTGTTTGGTTTCTGATGATTTGAAATACGTGGTCAGTAATTGTTTGTTTCTACTTCACATTCTGCATTTTATCTGTTAAGCATGTCCAACCTCAATAGTCTGTTGTTATACAGTTCCTTCATTTTTCATGTATTCATTTACAGAAGAACATCTCATGAGCATAGAAAGTGAACTCAAATATCAAAAGAAGCTTGTGAAGAGCCTGAAGAAAAGATCTCTCTGGTCAATGACAATGGAGGAGGTATACCTATGCAGGCTACTTAATTCAGCATTCGCTTCCTGATTAAGAAGCACCCTCATTGCCTTCTATTCAATGTATGGTGTTGACCTGTTTGAATTGCCAATTGCAGATCATGGAGAAGTTTGTCAATATCGTAGCGTACATGCATCAAAGAATGATGGAGGCTTTTGGAGACAATGGTATGGACTTGCCTGATGTACATTTAGCAAGGCATTTGACCTCAATGCTGCTGCTCTAGTTGCATGCGTACTGCTAGACATTTCTCACATCATTTGCTGCTTTGGAGGATGGTAGTGAAAGTAGGACTCATTTTGATTGGAAAAGCGTAGTCTTGAGCTTCTTTTAGCAGAATCCGAACATCAAAGTAACTTAAGTTTCTCATTCTTGGGAACTCCCTGTCACCATAGAGTGGGAAAACCATTCTCCAGCAGCTTTAAGCAAAGACACCCTTAAGTTTTGAGTCTCTGGAAAGATCATAACAATGAAATTTTAAGGGTCAACTGCCATTAATCTAGGACATGAAATAGAAAAGTACGAATCTCAATCCCTTACATGAGAATTTCATGGAAGGGGAGCAATTTCCCTGTAGCATTTGCTATATATTGTACCATTGATTGTCGGCCTTGTCAAGCATAATCATTTCCAACTTCCTTTTTTCCCTGATGCACACGTTGGTATGCTGTAAAAACTTGAATAGAGTCCAGCCACATTAATCACCTCAAGAAGAAGACATGCAAGATAACGATGTCTCATGCCACTTTTCACTTTGGCTGCCAATGCTTGCCATTGTAGGACTATATGCATATAGGATGTGTATTTCAGTTGATTGTTTCTCAAGCCAGAATCTGTCCAACCCATGCTAGGCATGATGGGCTTCATCAAAGAATGCACAAAAAATAACGGAGGCCCCCAAAGATTGGGGAAAGCTGGTCTTGCATTAAACTATGCTAACATAGTCAAGCAGATAGATATGATTGTGAGTTTGATCCTTCCTTTCCTTTCCAATGCATCTGATTTCAGTTCAGAGTATATGCTAAGTGTAAAATATATGTTGTCAGGCATCTCACCCAGCAGCTCTTCCTCCTCATGTAAGGAGTACATTATACCACGCATTGCCTACCGTTGTTAAAACAGCACTTCGATATCGTCTGCAGAGTATTGATGCCAAGGATCAGGTATTCTGTCCTCATTCTTTTCTTCTTTTCACAAATGACTTTAGTCGTGCACGGACTCTTCTTCCTCTATCCGTCATATCTACTTCTACTGTTCTACATAATTCGAGTTTGCCTATTCAGCACCATTCAGCATATAGAACAATTGCAGTTTGTCTCACTGCAGCAGTGAACTATGACATCTGTTGAGCATTTCCAGTCGTGATCCTGACTAATGTTGTCCTAGTTTTGGATTTATCCTTGGATAGTTGCCGGTTTGTCGTGTCAAGGCTGAAATGAACAAGACCTTGCAATGGATTGTCCCTCTAGCAACAAATACAATTAAGTAAGTTTCAGTTAGTGACTTTCTCACCCGTTGCTTTGTTTGTTGCCCAAAAAAGAGTAAGAAAAAAGCACATTGGATGTCCCTGTATTAATGATCACACCACTTCCTTTGCACAGAGCTCATGAAGGATTTGGGTGGGTTGGAGATTGGGCAAAGACTAGGTTTGAATCTCTCTCCCTCTCTCCTCTTTCTCCCTCTCTAGCTAATATGACATGGGCTAAGCATTATCATTCGGTGCTTTTATCAGTAAAGAGGCCCCCAAGAACACATCTGCGAGAAACGGCATGATTCGCCTCCAGACATTGTATCATGCAGATAAGGAAAAAGCAGAGCTATTCATCCTCGAATTAGTGATTTGGCTACACCGTCTTGTTACCATGGTGAAGCAGAGAATCCATGCTTTCCCGCCTTTGCCTATTCGATCTGCCATTCACAAGGGGAAGAAGTTTCACTCCAAAGTGCAGCCTCTAACGTCTCCAGGACGTAGCACAGGAACACCAAGTCCCTGGGCTGAACTATCTTGACAAGGTAAAGTTCCCTCAGAAGAGGTACTTCAAAGGAGACTGACATTTATGAAAAAACAAGAAAAAGGTTCTGTCTGCCAGAATGTTTTCAATGCAGTGAACTGATTGAAGTAGAGAAACGCTGAATTACCGTAATATATGGACATCGTTGCTCTGTAAATAGCTCTAAGCAAGAAAGTCTTTTCCCTCGAGTGCATAAACTTTTCCTAAGTTCTTCAATTGATTCACCAATCAGCATGTGATTGAGAATCAGTTTTTGCCTGTGAGAATGTAAATGGTGTTGAAGGCACTGATGCTCAAGGATGCATAAGGGATTTTCTCCAACTTCGCCTCAGTTGCCCCTTTTCTTGTACTATGACCAAACTGCCAGTAGTGTAAATTCTCTCTCTCTCTCTCTCTCTCTCTCTGTACGATTGCAGTTTCTCTTCATTCTCTGTACATTGCTTAATTTCTAGGATTCATTTGCTCTCTGGACATATAGGCTGCTTCTAATTTTGATAGAAACTTGCTCCTGAGCAATTTTTCCAATTTGGAAAAGAATTTGTCGTTCCAACCACCCCATTTCATGAGTAATTCAACTGTGACTCGAGAAGCTGAGATCAAACGCCATGGTTCCGGTCACATACTGTTTTGCAGTGTATCCTAAGCAACCATCGAAGAGCGCCCTATAACAGTGCAGAGCCCATGAAGCAGTGCAATGTGTGTAGTTGTTCATATGTCCATGAATTGGTTATGCCTACTTCACCTCTTCACTGGTTCCACATTCTAACAAATGTCTCCACCTAAACCACAGTTCACTTAAAATGCCTTCCACCAATTTCACTTCCTCCTTCATCAGTCCTTTCAGGTGAAAAAGGAGCAAAGAAAATTACAAGGTCGAGTTATCCGCACCGTGAACCTCTTTATACGTAATCAAGCAAAACAAGACTTTCATGCTCTATGATTCCTCACTACATAGGCCTTATTGCTGTGACATATCTAAAATATCCTAATTACTTTCGTTCGTGACTTTGTCCCAACCACTCCACTTTCATTTTCTAAACGGGATTGAGCAGCCTATACCACCATAAATGCCGCCTTTACGTAGCCACTTGCCACATTGATCTAGCTACTTTAGCTCATTGCAATTGAGGCATCTCTCTCAGAGCTTCGACCTTCTTCCTCTTCTCGCCCTTCTCTTTTCCACTTCGCAGCTTCGCTAGTGAAATCAGGGCCTGGGCTTCCAAAGAACCAAGGACCACTATTCTAGCTAGCCTCCAACCAAGCACGAAGCACGTCGACCTCACCAGGATCATCTCTTTCCCAGCTGTTTCCTCCCCCCACTTCCCCTTCAGGGAGTTCTGCGGCTACTCACGGGCCTGTGAACGCCGCCGTTCAGGTGGTCAGCGACTACTGTTACACCAAGTCCAAGGTTGCAGTGCCGCAGTTTGGAACTCGACTGTGCTTCCTTAAGCCAGCCACACTTGCAGCCTCGTGTTTTCTGGCTTCGTCCTTGGAGATATTCGACGGAAGTCCGGTCTTCCTGAGAACTAATGTGGTATTGGGTTCATCTTCGTATCAGAGACACTGCTTCTTTCTTGATGGGGGAGACCTTGCAAATCCGGGACCAGAGGGAAGGATCGTGGGATGGCCAGTGGAAGTCAAGCTGTCGACCAGAACTGTGGGTCTTTTGGAACTCCTAGAGAAAACTTGCTTCCTCGCCATTTGGGGTCCTAGTTACAAAGGCGAACCCAAATCTCTGTCATCGTCTTCATCGTCGCTTCTCATCCTTGGGCAGAGTTCGGACCACAATGGTGAAGAACCTGAAATAGGTTATGACAGAAATTACCAGCGCAACGGAGACGATGAATTATCCACAGCAACAGAGTCTCTCGGGCTTCAACCCAGCCATTTTCTACGGTGAACCAGCCATTTGGTGCAAGTAACCAGGAAGGGCCGCTGGACAATGGTCCTTTTGGACATGGAGTCTCGAGAGGAGACTCATGATCAGTGTTGTTTTGCGTTCTTCAATCACTTTGTTGGCTTGCCTTCTTCACTTTTTTCCTAATCTCTCTCTCCTCTAAAGTAGTGTAAAGAGATCGAGGATGCATTTGACACCGAGTGGAAAGCCATTTTCTTATATCAACAGATGAATCGATAGTTTCGCTACGTTGTTTTTACGAAAAATGATAATTTGAGCAATAATTTTTTAAAAATGATAGCTTATATGGCTGTAAAAATATTAATCGAGAAAAAAAATATTCTCATTGTCAATAATAATTTATGTGTAAAAATATTTTCATTTGTCGTAAACAGTGAAAATATTTTAGATTTAGTCATTTTCATAAGTGATATAAACAATTATTTTCAGAAAAAATTATACTTTTCTATTCTTTTCGTTTCTTAGCCGAAATTATTTATAAAGAATAGAGGGTCTATATCATTTCACGGTAGACGGTCAATTCTTGGGCCGAGCTGAATTTGAACCAGCATAGGCATCTTGCCAACGAAATTTACAATCCGTCCCCGTTACTGCTCGAGCATCAACATAGGAATAATCAATTCTAGGCTTATTGATAATTCATGATCAACTTTCTTTTGTAATACCTACCCAAGGGAAAGTCCGATTGTGAATCTGCATCATGCCAACCTTGCGTGCGGACACTGGATTTGCCATGTCAACAAATTAAACATTCATCAGTTCAAGTCTGTGTTCTAGTTCCACGACATTTGAGCTCTAATGGATGCATTCCTCGCTGGACTGTTCGTTGCAGCTGGCTGCAAGCCTACCAGAACGGGCACGCGCCTTTCTGCTCATACTTGTGAAAGATGTTCTTCAAGAAGCACGATGAGTACCAGTTAGAAACGACCTTACGCTGTTTGACGACCTTGTACGGTTGGATTTCACTCATCAACGAGTGACTTTCTCTCGGCAATGCGATGAAGTTCAATGGGTTTGCATGGCTCTTCTTGGGCATTTCCAATAAGTAGCTCCTGCTTTACATAGCGGCAAGAAGCTGAACGTAAGTCCAGACCAGAATGGTTTCTATGCAGAGTACTGTGGGAAGTGTGGACTTTGAGGGAATGGAGAAAGGCATCGACGACATAATGGTTGCTTGGCTGCGAAGACGGTGAATCGTGTTTATCTTTGTGCTGTATCTGATTCCAAATTTTAAGGGCCTGCATGGTAACCCACCATTCTGATTCTCTGATTCTGTTCCTTGGAATAGTAAAATGAGAATCATTGTTTGGTAACGCCAATAATTCTGATTCTGATTCTGTTTCAAGAATCAGTTTTGGAGAATCAGAATCACTTTTAGAGCAAAATCCAGAACAAGAAAAAAAGTTGGGTTCTGAAATTATAATCACTTTTGAGAATCACAAAACAGAATGAAATCTCACATCCTCATTTTCCTTTCAATTCTCTTCGTCACTTTTCTCTCAACCTAATAAAAATAAAAATAAAAAATTTCGAAAAAATTTGAAATTTTTTAAAAAATCACAAAAATTTTAGGAAATTCCTAAAAATAGAAGAAGCTTAGATGAGACTAGTTTGACCATCATTTCATAATTTTGGACCTAAATTTCCTAGATTTCATAGATTCACCCTTCTACAAAAATATCGCAGAAGATGAAGGCATCCAATGTGTGGATGTAACATATATACTCGTAGCCGTGGCGTCACAAAATGTGACCATCTGCACGGGAGCTGGAGCCAAACACCCACTGGATTTAGGATAAGAAGTTGCAACATGATAGTGAGGATTTGTATTTCGTATCAAGGAAGATAATTTTGTTTTTTTTTCAATGATAATTTGATTGTTCGACTGCTATGTTTGTATGTATTTTGGACAACGCAACATTTAAAAAAAAATGAGTCCTAATATGGGAAACGTGTCCATGCTTTAATCGAACTTTCAAATGTCATGTATTAAAATTTGTGTTCATTTATTATGACACGCTAAAAAAAATAAATGTATTTTAATTTTTTTTAGTGTGCATTGAAAATAGTCTTCAATTTAGAATAAAATTTTACAAAGTAATTACATAATTATTTGACTTAAAATGAAAAAAATAGGAAGAAGCAACAGTTTTTTCAAAACAGAATTTTTGTGCAGTTATCAAACGCGTTTCGGTTCTTTAAAACTCATTCAAGAACAGAATCAGAAAAAGTTATTTTAATCAAAATCAGTTTTTCGGAACAGAATGGTTACCATGCAGACCATCGCATATTGCAGGTATGATTGGATAGAGAACAAGAGGCAATTGAAGAAGGCAGAGCAATGGAATGTTGAAGTTTTCCTGATCAACACAAATACCGAAGAACCAGTCCTTTCATGATTCATGTTTACCGTGTAAATGGGTAAATTTTCCTGCAACGTGCATCGATTTTACGTTCACTTTTAGCAGATTAGCTTATCATCTGTTAGAATCTATGCTAATCTGCTAGAATCTATAACGCCTGCGATGATATGACAGTGCATGTGTTCCTCCCCCTGTGAGTTTTATAAAAAACAGAACTGCGAATACTAAGAGGGATTGGGCAAGGAGATTGATCTCTCGTGGTATTTGAAGGAAACTTTGGGCAGCTGAAAGAATACACGAGTAACATACAAGATTCATGTTAATAAGGTCCAGCATAAATCCCTACAAGGGAGAACATTTCAATATTGATCGATGAAATTAGAGTCCGTCCTCAATTGAGGAAAACATAGATTACTGTGAAAGATTGATGTCTTAAATGTTATTCATCTGAAAAAAAATGAAAAAAAAATGTTATTCATCTGATTTTACGCTATGTCGTCATAACTCAAAGTTTTATGTCAAACAAAGTTTTATGTCGAAAGCTATTTGCTGTCCGAGCCAAAAGAAACCATGTACCAAGTTCACAAACCATTTAAGGCGAAATATTGATTACTAAGCCAGGTTTGAGTCAAGCCATCACGCACATTGGAAAATTATCAAAAAAGTATTAAACTTATTATAATTGTGTCAATTCAATCCTAATATTTTTTTTTTTTATCAATTGAGTCTTAAACATTTTGTAATTATACCAACTCGGTTTCACTTTGCCCACTGATGCTGACGTAATAACGTCGGCAACATGGACAATTCTCGATAATATTTTTTTAATTTTTTTATTTTCTCTTTCTTTTTTCCTCCTACTCCTACTTTGGCCAACGAGAGTCGCAAAAGCTCACCAGCCACTAAGCAAGGCCATCATGGCCGCAGCAAGGGTAGCCTCGCCATGGTCTCGTCTACAATAGGCAAGGCTGGAAAGCCCTCGCCCAGTGGCAGTGAGCTCCGGGGACCCTCATCGGCCACAATAGGAGTAGGAAGAAAACAAAAGAAAGAGAAAATAAAAGAAAAATAGAGAATATCAAAATATCTTTTTTTTACAAAAAAAAAAAAGTCCACATCAATGTCGGCAGCAAAGTGGACTGAATTAGTACTAGGACTCAATTGGTTAAAAAAATTATGACTAAATTGTCACAATTATAATAGATTTAAGATTTTTTTTTATTAATTTACGCGACATAATTTTACACGTTCATGTCACCGATATGAATAGCAGAAAAGGCGGAAATAGGGCATGAAATGCACCGGAAAAAGTAGAAATATAATGGAGCATATATGTACTGTGCCATTTGTACGTGTCCTTTTTCAAAGCTGCATTTCTTCGGAGAAGAAGAATTAGATTGGCCCTTGCATGGCATTGAGAAAGTGATCTGCTATTCTGCTAATGTTGAACGCGGGAGCCACCCTGTCGACCCAGCCCAGCTTCAACAGTTGGCCAAGCGTTGGGATTTATGACCTGCAAACTGTATCAAAAACCGAATCAAACTGGATCGAACTTAAATTTCGTGCATTTTCAATTTAGTTCGATTTTCGATTCTGTTAATAGCAAAAACGATACTCTCACAAATTCGATTTTGGTTCGGCTCAAATTCAGGTCGAATTAGGAATTCAATTTGTCTTTTTCTTGCCTTCACGCACGCCTCCCTCTCCTCGCTATCACCATTCGATACTGTCTATGTTGTCCACCTCTGTCTCCTTCTCTTCCCCCATTTTTCTGCTTTATCCTCTCTATCTTCCTCTATCTTCGCACTATCACTGCTCTCTTCCCTCCCTCCTCTCCCTCGACATTATTTTGGGTTCAGTTCAAGCTTTCCACTACAGTGATTTGGTTCGATTGAATCAACTGACTATTAATGTCCCTACCTACCCGATGATGATTTCGGTAATTGGATCCGAAGAGGGTCCAACCCCTTGACCTCAAGATCTCTCCTAGCTTATACAGTCAACTGTCTTGGTGGATTGTCGAGTCAGGTTTGACACGTGGTGGCCTTTTTAGTGATGACTGGCAACCTGACATGGGTAGGGTAGGGTAGGGTAGAGTGCTCTACAGTACAACGGTCAAATCTATTCGAAGGCACTACATGTGCACAGGATACAGTCGTGGCGGGCCCCATTGCTGCTGCCGTCCAATAGATAAAGATTAGATGTTGTCTCACCTAAGTTCTGTACGGTCGGATTTACGATCAACTAAGTCTAGTTAGCGGTCGTGATAAATTTCGGATATGATTATATTTATCATATTCTATATTTAGTTATTACTTAAGACAGGATAAAGTCGAATATAAGAAGAATATAACCGAATATAATTATCCCATTAGAGAGGTGGAATAAATATAGATAAGATTTTTAATATCCATGATATAAAAAATTATCTTTCTCGTATTACTAACTTCTTAAATTAGTAAAATAATATTTACATTAGACTACAATAGTCGAATTCTATATATAAAAAAAATTCCAAACAAACAAAATTTTGATTGACTATTCTAATTTTCATTTATATATTCAAACTTCATTTTATCTTATAACATAAATTAATAAATAAATACGTATATCTATATTAAAATTCGGTACATATTTTAGGTATATTTGGTATAGTTTACTATTCAATAAAATTTTATTAGAGAATGATGGAAGTGAAAAGGGATTTTAAAAATAAAGAAAAAAGAAGAGAAAAATAAGCAAATAAAATGAAGTTGGCAAGAGTTTCTGGAGAGATTATTACCATAGCCGTTTGTGCAATGTATAGGTTCATTTACACTATATGCCGTTTATACCAAACGATGAACATGATCGAATGTGAAAATGTCCAGTTATATTATTGAGATTCACCAAATAATAGATATGATATAGCATAATTTTCTAAATTCCATAACATACTATACCATATCATATATATCATATCATACTCATATTCATTTTTATTCGGAGTATAAATTTCGACAACCAAAAGAGATGATTCCGTCACTCTGCCGCGTGGAGTCCTTTGATACATAACTTCTTTGTGGTGAGCCCTAATGTGTCGTCGTGGAAAACTACAAAACCTTCATTCCTTCAATAATTTGTCATTCCATCTACCCCACAGGATTTGCCATTTTCCCCATGCATTTGATTTGTACCCTTTTGGATTTGCTTAAAAATTGTTATCGCTCGGATCGCAATGGAAGAGAGATCAACAGACGTGGATGATCGCCCGTCTCTTTCGGGGTTTGGGTGCGTGTAGAAACGGATTTCTCGAATCCCTCCGAGTGACGGAATCTCCTTGAAAATGCCAGCTTCGTGAATGACAAAAACGTCGCCCCATCAAAGAGAAAGAACCGTGAACGGTTCGTACCCGCTGATGCTGAAATGCATACTTGCTTCACTATGGAAAATTTGCCCCGCCCGATCACCACTGCATAAGCTCCACAGGGTACGTCAAAGACAGTCCGGGCAGGAATCGCTTAAGCTGGTTTAGCGTGACGGCGAGACCGGGTATCTTGAACAACTTTCGCGGCGAGATTAGCTCCGGTTTTCGGATTAAATCGCGTGTCATTTTCATGGCTAGGCATTGTAGCAAACATAACTTTGGAAAATGAGTGTTGAAGGGATTACAACTGGCTTACGGCCCGTCCTTTTCTTAGGAATTGGGAGGCCACTGCCAGCTGGTGTACTCCTTTTGGTTTGTCCCAAAGTGAAGGGACTTTTGAACCTTTTTTTTTCGACAATTTTTTTAGGTGACATCCAGGTTTGGTCTGTTTATGAAAATAAATGATCAAGGAAAAATATCAAAAAAAAAATCAATCGATTATAATTGTACCAATTTATTCTTAATTTTTTGCATTTATTAATTGAGTCCCTAAACTTTTTGGGGGGTTTGTGCAATTTAAAATCAATCCGGCGTACATTTGGTGTAAAAATCGCTGATGTAAACGTCAGTCATCTTACGTGACTAGCGAGGGCTCGGTGATCTTCGCCTGCCATAGTAAGAAAAGAAAAATAATAAATAAGAAAAAATTTCAAGAAAAAATAAAATTATCATTAAATGATCTACATCAACGTCGATCTTTTGCCATGTAAACGATTGTATTTTATTCTGCGATTGTAGCCAAATTGATCGTATATATTTTGCACTTGGCCAAATGCAACATGTTTGCGGAAGGGCTTGAAGAGCAAAAAAAAAAAAAAAGAAAAAAAAAAAAAAAAATAAAAATGAAGAAAGAAGGGGTAAAGGGGCGATAGAAGGGGGGGAGGGAGATGGGAGGGGAAAGAAAAGGAGGGGAGGGAGCGAAGCAGTAAGGGAGGGGAGAAAGGAAAGAAGAGAAGAGGGGGGGGGGGAGGAGAAGACGGGGGGAGAGAGAAAAAAAAAAAGAGAGCAGATAGGAAGTAGTTTATCTGAGCTGGCTGTACTGG
>JAGVVM010007835.1:0-20259 GCA_019149425.1 Psidium friedrichsthalianum | reverse complement strand
TTTTTTCGACGTTCCTGAAAAATGGTATAAGCAAAAATAAGAAGTTTATAATTATTAATAAATAAAATATGAAATCAAAGTATATTAGATAGAAATAAATGAATCTTTTTTCCCTTCAAATTAAAAATAGAGATATAAAAATTTAATTATGTTAGTGAAGTATTTATAGTAAAATCATAAAATGGATAAGAAGGGAATAAGAAATAAAAAAAAATTAGATTAAGGAAAATCGGTTAACCCAAAAATTTCATAATAAATAGAGATAATATATATATTATAATTTATACAAATGGTAAAGTAAGGGTTTAATAAGTTATTAATAAAGATTAGATTCTCATATAAAGATATAGATATGAATACAAATATAAAAACAAGATATAAATGAAATAGTATGATAAGTAGAATATATAATAGATTAAAATAGATAATATTAAAAATAGGAATTAGTATTAAATAAATTTTAGTTATTTAAGAATTAGAAAATAAGAGATGAAGAAAGTATTAATAGAAGATGAATTAGGTATATAAGATAATTATAAAAAATATAGTAAAATAGAATAATGTAGAATAAAATTTAAAAATGCGATATAAAATATAATTAAAAATACCTCCTCGCCGCTCCCCTTTTTTAAAGAGAATTATAAAAAAATATTATAAAATATAATATTATTAGTATAAAAAAAATAAAAATAAGTAATCGAATAAAAGTAAGAAATAAATTAAAAGTATAGTTTTAAAAAAAACAAGAATCAGAAATATTAATAAAATAAATAACTAGATAAAGGAGACTATAATATTATAAATATATAAATAATATAATAAATAATTTATTAATTGTTAGTAAAAAAAGTAAAAATGTTTTTTCCCCCCTTCCCTCCCCCTAATAAGATAATAAATACTACAGTAATAAATTGTTTTATTATATATTTTTTAAAATTAGAAAGATATATATATATATATACAATAAAAAGTAATATAAATTAAAAATTGAATAAATATAAATATACATAATAGATATAATATATATATAATAATATAAATCATAAATTAAATAAATGATAAAAGACATAAATAACATAAACAAAATATAGATAATAATAAAATAATAATGAAAATTAAAAAAAAATAGTTATAAATATAATTATATAATGTAATAAATATAATATAATAAATAAATTAAATATATATAAAATTAAAATAAAAATTATAGAAATAAAAAATAATAAAACACACAAACAAATATATAAATAAAATATATATAAACAAATAAAAATGTAAATCAAATAGAAGAATATAAAATATATATAAAATAATAAAATATATAAAAATTGAATAAATAATAAATAAATATAATCAAATATAAATAATAAAAAAATAATTAGAATAATAATTAATATAAAAAAGCTTAATGTTCTGTTCCCTTTGAAGCGAACGTAATTATACAATTTATTACAAAGACGCGAGGTGTGTTTAGCACATTTCTTTTCTTTATGGCGTCGAGTTAATTAAGAATCAAAAACTTCTAGAAGGTTTAACTAGTCTTCACTAACTGCATATTTCCTTCCGTTTTCTTTCCCCCGTTTTTTTTTTTTTTGACTTCAGTCTTTTACAACAGAGAAAGTCCATGTAGTGATAGTTTTCAGCCGCTCCAGGACAAGATCTCTGTTGGAACACAGTTATGCTTTCTAATAGGGCATTTGATCTTCTTGACCTAAGCATTCTAACAATCACAACCCCATCGTTGGATGGTGAATAGGTTTGTATCTGATCGAGACCTAAAGATAAGCTACGTTAATTATGCGTTTGTTATGAAGCATTAAGAGGCACCCCTCAAGATGAATTGCTGGTTCAATGAGATCAATACTTAGTTCGGCTCAAATGACAGATGGAAAGAGCTAGGGTAATTGCTTAATGAAGTAAAGAAGAGGAGGGACTTGGAGCATAATGATTATTGTCATTTCGTTTTTTTACCCCCCTAAGGTAGGAGATGCAGTTAGGACTCACGACCCACGGAGGACAATAGAGATTTTTGACTAACTCGGGAGTTCAAGCAGCAGGAATACTTTAAGGGCTAACTCAGAGGTCGATCGGCAGGAAGAAACTTTTCGATATTCTCTTGTGCTATAACATAGCCCACCCCCCCCCCCCCCCCCCCCATAAGTATAGACTCTAACATAGTTAACCCTGAATCAAGATACCCTAATTAACCTGCCTTAATTCCCGTCAGCAGAATATAACTGCCTTTTTCTCCACGGTTGCTATCAGCATAATGGGGGAAAAGTAATCGGTAAATTGCATAGAAATAAGATTTGGCGAAAAATGAAATTGCACAAAAAGGGAACCAAAGTTAGCTGAGACTCTTCGTAACTTTCCGTACAAGTGAGATTGAACAAACCATAATAGGGAAGAAAAGCGGCAGGTTGCTGTACATTGAGGCGCCCCCAGGACTAATGAATGGAATACCACCGAGCCCCCCCCCCGTTTTTAGAGTTCCATTTACTAAACCCTATCATTCATTCCCACCCATCGGTGGCCAGATGTTTGCGTTCGGTCCTTTCAAGAAAAGTCCTGTGTTCGAACCTCGCTGGGTGCCGGTGATTTAAGCGGAGAGGTCGTGGCGGTGGGATGCTGCGCTAGCCCTTCCAGAAGATTCGTCGAGGTGCGCGATCCCCTTTTCCCCCCCACCCCCCCCAGTACGGACGCTGGGCCCCAGGACATTCGAACTAAAAAAAAAAAAACCTAGATGCAATTCATTAAATCGATTGCTCAGTTACACCATCAAACAAGAGGCTTTCACACGTGTAAATATTATATACATTGCTCTGTTCCCGTGTAATTTTCGTGGATTTTTGTTTTTTTATAAAGGGTATCGAATTAGTGCCGATCACTAACAAAGGCGTAAATCAACTGAGAAACTCGATAATTTCCCGAATTATCGAGTTTGGAGTTTGCGTGGCGATTGGACTCCTAAATACACGAATCTCAATGGCGTCGACTTCGAGCGCTCCAGAAGGAGAGAAACACAAAGAATAGGAGGGGTCCACACCCCAAGAAGAAAACAAAAAAGTGTGGGGGCCGCGCCGGTATTAAAAAAAATAGAGGGGGCTTGTGCGGCCAACGCGCCTTGTAATTTAACACTATTCACTCGGCTTTTCTACAAGTCAATTGAGTAGGTATTTGGAACTAGAAATTGAAGCCTGATTCTTGAGATGTACCCTCTTTTTTCCATTCGTGGGGATTGGAAAATGTCGGAAAGGAAATGATGTAGTATCTCAAGGACATGCAAATGCATGGGAATTTGTGGAAAGAAACGCGTCCCGTTCGACGAGGCCTTCGTTAATGTAACGGGTCAGGCGTGTTCTCTTCCCCATCTTCGGAGCTTTTGATTGACGTAACATCCACACGCAAACGTCATGTGATAAGTTGTCAATTTCCAATACCAACTATCATGTTTATAAATGATTCTACACAAAGCCGAAGGGATATAAATCAACAAGATTATAGGCTCGTTATTTCACGGAAAAAGAGCAGATTTGAAAAAATATTTTCCAAAAAGTAATAGCTTATGTCTGCTTAAATAAATAGATTTTTTTCATCACTTACAAACAATGGTTGTAGCATCAATGTTATCATAATGAAATATTTTTCGTTAACTAACATTAAACTATATAAGCAATTTTTTCAAAAAAATATTTTCAAATGCCTATTTTCGTAAAACAACTGCGAGCAGTAGTATAGAGGTTTTCGCGTGACACGGACTTAGATGGTTAGAAAATCCGGTATACACGTGAGCATCAGTTGTCGGACTTTATGATGAACAAAATGGATCGGACGTGTGACATAAGAATGCGAAAATCAAGTACCACCCGAATAGATGCATTTACGTCGTACATAATACATCTCTTCTTGGTTCGCAACCAAAACGACATTTTGGTGGATTCTTTAATCTATGGTGCATGCAGGGAAGGTAATAAATTTGGAAGGCCATGTTGTCGTTTAGTATTGTCGATAGTATTGCAAGTGTCATGAGACAGTTCATGAGTGATGAGTGCACTCCAGTTTTTCATTTTTTTTATCAAGGAGTAACTCACTTTTGATAAAGAATAATGCTGAGAATATTCAGATTAAATACCCAATTATTTTATGTAAGTATATCTTATTTAAGCACTTATTAGAAATTAAGAGTTGCATGCCATCTTATAGGATCTATAGTTTTATTAATTAAATTAGAGGGAAAAAAAAAAAAGAGAGGCACGGGAAGGACATTATTTCGATGCATTTAATATTTTTTAATAATGGCTAATATGTGAACATTAATTTATAGAACGATTACAAGTAATCATTTAATGACATCCTTCATTCAATACTCAATACCTTTTATTGCCTGAACAACACCCAAAAAATATAAGTGTTATCGTATTGTTTGGTAAATATTTTTTTTTTAGAAATCAATTTTCAGTAATGCCATATTCCTTTTTTTTTTCCGGTAAACATGAAAGCAGCTTACACTTGCCTCTCCCATCTTTTGCACAAAACCCCGCCTTTGCTAAATAAATAGTTCCCCCTCTCTTCTCCTCTCCTCCTCCCCTTCATCACATACTCCTCTCTCTCTCTCTTCTCTCTCTCTCTCTCTTCTCTCTTCTCTCTCTCTCATCCTCTCTCTTCTCTGTGTACCTTTGGGAAGGAGAATCAGAATGAGCTGCAATGGGTGCAGAGTCCTCCGGAAAGGCGTGCCACGAAGATTGGACACCATCAGGCCTTGCCTCCAGTGGATCCAACCCGATGTCGCAGGCCAAACGCCACCATGTTCCTCGCCCAAATCTACGGCCGGGCCGGCTCATCAAACCTCATCAATGCCGGCCCACCACCATCCGCCCAGGTATCAAATCCTCCTCCTCTGGAAAAAGAAAGTGCAGGAAATGAAATTATTCAGTTTGATTTATCGCTGGTAAAGGAAGATGCATTATTCGGGCTGCCACGGTCGACGGGTTGCTGACAGCGTCTTCCTTCTTGGACAGCCTTTTCAGGTCGTTGCTGTACGAGGCCTGCGGCCGGGGTCGTCAACCCGATCTACGGCTCGGTCGGGCTGCTCTGCTCGGGCAATTGGGCCCAGTGCCAGCCGCCGTCGAGGCCCTGCTTCTGGGCCCCTTCCCAGTTCATGCAATCGCCTTTGCTCGCACTCCAACGTGCCCCCACCTCAAGCCCTGCGACATCCGCCACGTCCGGAAGACGTCCGGGCTCCGGGGACGCCAGAAGATCAGGACCAGGACCCGGTCGTCGAATCCGCCAAGCCGGAGATGGACCCCCCCGAGGAGCTCTTTCTGCCATGCAGGAGGAGCAAGTGGATCTACCCAGGCCCCATCTACGAGGAGACGAGCCACGACTCGTGGGTGACGCACGCAGCGGCGGCGGCGAACCGGGACAGCGCGGAGGCCGACAGCATCTTCTCGGTGGAGACCGTGGAGGCTTCACTCGCAAACCTGGGCAAGCTGAAACGGATGCTGAGATTCGACCGGCCGGCAGAGGAGAGTCGGAGAGTCAACTCCAGTTGGAGCTGAGCCTGGGCATCAAACCGTCGTCACATCCGAGCGAGCCCGAGTTCCGTCAGCGTTGATATGAGTGGTGGGCAGTGAGACAGAGACGAGAGACGAGCAGTTTGAGACCGAGGTGTACTCAGCAGTCAGCATTTCCATCTGGGTATTTCCTCGGGAATAAATTTGCGTCCGGGATTTTCTTCTTCTCCTCCTCCTCCTCTCGCCATATCCTTTTGTCGTCATTTTGAGCTTAATTCGTCTTCGAGTTTCTGTGTCGCGGTTCCAATCGTTCGGATGCTTTGATCTTCTTTAATGTATGACGAGACAGACACAGATATCGTCGATATCCACATTTCATCGTCCGTTTGGGACATATTCTTAATACCTAGAACTTGACGGAGGAGATACAGAACAAGCATCACCAGCCAGCCGGAAGACATTCATTTTTCAGACATTTTCTTCCTGTAACGCTGCGAGTGATCGATTACGCGGAAACTCAAGCGATCCATTACTGCTTATCTTGTCTTATGACAGACGCTTTGCTTGTCTCGAGAACCTGTCCACCATACATCTGGTTCGGGGGTGTGGTGTGGGGCAGTGGGCTTTGGCTACGCTTAGAAGGAAGGGCGTGCGGTGGAGGAGTGTGGAGGACACGTGTTGTACATGCAATAAAAGGACATCATCGTCGGAGTTCGGGAAGTTCTGAGGTCGGCTTGGTGCGAACTGCGGATTCACTCGCGGACGCCTTTTTTTCGCAGACTCCCAACATTTCTCGGAGGAGAGATGTTCGGAATCGAATAGGTAGTGAGCAGCAAGTGTCTGGCTGAATCGCAAGCCAATGCGACGGGCAGACAAGCGTCAAGAAGTAACAGTTGGTCGCAAAATAAATGCTAAGAAATACCAGTTTGATAGACATTCCACATCCGGTTCAGGACTTCACCGTCTTTAGATTGATCAAGAAGGAAGCCGTAAGAAAATCGAGACTCGGCCATCCTTCCTCTTTTTCTCCACCCATAGACGGCCTTCAAGGGTATGAATTTGAGTTACAGATTTCGACCATTTGCGCGGCCAAAGGCATATGAATGAGTGCCGCGGCACTGGATTCCGCTGTTGTTAATTGTGTAAGACAATAGAGAGCCCCAGTCCGAGCTGCCAGAGGCTTTCATAATTTGAGACTATATTTTTTCATAAGCGCATGAATACATATTGTTATTGTTCGCGCGATTTGGATCGGGAATATCTTTCACCGAAATTCGTACTTCGATTTTTATTAAGAAAGGTTCTGTGGCTCTGTTCTAATAGAAGATCAGGATGAACAAGCAAATAGGTGTGCACGATTAATGAAAGCGGTGGGAATGGTAAAGATCTACTAGCTATGCTACTCCTAATTGCTAGAAATGGAAATAAACTGCTTGGATCCGAAAGTACAAGGAACGAAAAGTACAGGAAAGTTAAGGTTACACTACGAACAGCAATGAAGGCTAAAATTTCAAAGAAACAGAGTGTATTTTCTAGATGATTGCCGAGGGCCCTTCCTTTCCTTTCTTCTGAGTATTTATCCTCTTTGCACTTCTAATCGCTCAAGCAGTTATTCTTTGATTTCAAATCTTTGAATTTTGGCGCTGCAGTTCACCTCTTTCTGACTCACGATTTTCATAACTGACCCACGCAAATCGGGACCCATGCCTTCCATGATTTGTAACCGCATAATTGACCGTCTCTATTTGAATGATATCTCTTGATTTTGGATAGACAACATCTGGTTCAGGACTTCACCCGTTTAGATTGATCAATACGAAGGAAGCCGTAAGATATCGAGACTCGGCCTCCTTGTTATTTGTTCACCCATAGACGGCCTTCAAGGGTATCAATTTGAGTTACAGATTTCGACCATTTGCGCGGCGCGTTGAATGAATGGCGGCACATTCCGCTGTTGTTAAAAGACTATGCTATAATTAGAGTAGACGTTTTCTTCCCTCCATAGTTCGAGATTATTAATATATTTTTTCATGCATATCGTTTATATATATATATATATATATATATATATATATATATATGTTATATATGTATTATTTCACTTATAATGAGTGATGTAATAAGAGATGCGAGATGCTAATTATAGTTGAATCCTTTTTTGGACGTAACCCTAATGAACTAAGATAAAACTTTGTGTATCGATTTTTCTTTCTCACTTTAAACTATTTATTTCATTGTGATTGTATGTCAAATCTCAACAATCAAGTTTAAGGGTGATCTAAGATAAAACCTTGTATATCGATTTTTCTTTCTCACTCTTACAATTTTACTTTATTGTAATTGTACGTCAAATCCTAACGACCGAAAGTATTAACCGTGGCTAAAGCTTCTAGTGGCCAAAATTTCAAACTTGCCTTGAGGATGAGCTTGGAGTGCTCCATGAAGCGGCAATGGGGGACGTGGCGCGCGGCTTGCAGCACAAGCAGTCCAACAAGTAGATTGTCCTCCGCTTGCACATGAATGAAGGGCCGTGACGTAGGTTGAGAAGAAAATAAACCTTGGCATTCGAACAGGATCAAGATTACGAAAGTGCCAAGCTTGAATGGGAACACCAGCCATGATTGACATGAGAATGATGATGTTAGGATGCACGTGTGAATTATGTTAGAAAAATCTAACAATAAAAAATTAATGTGGTATAGAGTAACTAATATATCTTAGTTAGCTCATAACTCATTGGGTTAAGCTTTTGAATGAATGTGGCCCAACTGAATATGTTAACAAGCTCGAACTTTGACTCCTCTTGGCAATCTTCCCCGCGAAAGTATCGTAAACGAACTTTTTTTAATTTTGTTTTGGTGATTTGGTTTACAAACACAATGAAAGATATGGAGGGGAATGACGAGAAAATATGGTCGAAAGGAGTTCTGATCGAAAGATCGGAAAGACGACTGAACAAATTAAAACATGGATGACTTAGGACTATCAATTCGATTGCTCTCTTACGTTCAAAAAATTAATGCGTAGGTTTTTCTGTTTGCGAGTGTTAAGGTTGGCGTAAGAAAGTGTAATGTCAAATAATCAACTAGTGAACCTTCAAATTATTCGCTTACATCTCAATTGCTTAAACTTTTTAATTAGTGAAACTAGGACCCAGTAGCTAGATTTATACATTTTTTTTTTATCGAAAGATTTGTACATTAATGAGTTCGAAACTTGGCATTTACGCTCACTCTTGGTGATGTCCTCGTATCGAAGATGGATTGAACTGCGGCTAGTAGGGTTCGTTTGCAGATCTTTTCGAAACTATCAAATGGTTTTGCATTCAGAAAAGACCTCACCATTCTTTCGATACTTATATAGTAGCAACCAAATACAAAATCCTTCCTAATCATGTTAGTTTCGTTCTCACGTTGAGGAACTTTAACATGACCGTATTCTCGTGAGCTAAATCATAACGCATGCCACGTTCGATGGCTGAATCCATATTGCTGAATTGGTGGTGAAATGCGGAAGTCCAATCGCCTTTTTTAATTAAATATTGCCTGAGAACTACCAGACTTATAAAGCCTAGTTTCATTAAAGATAGCGCTGAACGAAAGAATCTATTTCGTTATAACATATAAAGTCTATTTATCTCGAGAGAAGTATCTAATGTGTAGCGTTTATATCACGTGACATGTTGACGTGGTGTCACTCAAGCATACTCAACAATATAATCCAAAAAATCACGACAAATGATAACACTCTACTTCCTACGATCGAATGATTAATGCCGTATCAGTGTCGCCCAACGTGGCGTTTATCTTACATGGACAATGTTATCTTTACTCAGTGAGTTCCATGCTGCTAAACCTGGCTACAATGCCAATTCAGTAAGTAATGAAGATGAATAATATGGGCCGAGTGACATCAAGATGGACGATTAGGCCCATGGGTGCCTTATAACCCAACAGGCAAGGCATGAGTGTGTAGCATGTATGGGCCCGATTGGACTGGTCATAGGCCCAACAAGTATGAAGGATCTGCCCAGAAAGCTCAATATCTGCACTTCTAAATTGTTCTTTAAGGGAGAAATTCCTCTTTTGGTCTCTCAAACCAAATCCCCTCGATGTCAAGTTAGGACTACCGTCAAATGAACCCACGGGCAACTTTTGTCATTCAATATTTAAGGATGCCTTTCGCTCGCTGTAAATGAAAGGGTTGAAAAATACTATACTGAACTTCATCGCTTGTATTGCTTTCCAAAAATAATGAATTAAAAAATTTCTCGTGCACGAAAATATTTAGACATAAATTTTTATCGATAATGAAAACGCTTTTTATCGACAAATCATTCAAATGGATGTAAAAAATTATTTTGAAGAAAGTGTATTTTAAATTACTCATCGTTTGCCACTCTCCACTGCTTTCCGCTATCTAAATATAGTCGGTCGATTTCCTAAAAAAAAAAAAAAGTAACTGCGTCTTTCTACCGAGGAATCTGTTTATCTTTAGCAAATTTTAAGGGGCTCGGTGCTGAACGACAGCCAACTCGGATAGTAAATTTTACACGGTAATCCAGGCTGCCTGTTGGAATATGTGTTGATGTGAACGCAGAGTGACGAGGCATCCAGCTGCTGCTGAAACCTCAGTCTTTTCGGGATTTATGTCGAGGAAAAGTCAAGCACCAGCACTGCACCCCTAGTCCTACTTCTCTGTTTTGACTCAGCCAGCCTCACTACAGATATTTGGCAGGAAGCGAGCAGAACAAGCTGAGCATCATTCAGTAGTATCAAAAGGATATTAGGAACTTGTCATTTCATTGCCCAACTAACAAGTGGCGGACCCAGAAAAGACCCATCTTCTACTATTCTCTCCCTGTCAACCTGTGATTCTATCATGACTTCTGCCAAGTGGAAATAACAAAAGCTCATCTCCCATCCCTCAATTATCATCAAATGATAAAAGACCATCTATGGTATTATAGCCCATCGAGAAACGGATCCCCAGACCCTGACAAGTCGAAACTCCTTGGGTGTTTCTGTAACTTCCATATACATTCGCAACACAAAAAACTTCGAAGTTTTACCCTTTAACAAACGAGATAGCACAAAAACCCTTCTTCATTAAAACAAAGGGTATCACCTTACAGCAAACAAGACATTGCTAGGACAAAAGAGCAACAACATAGTCTGAAAACTCTGCATTAACCTTTGGACGGCTCTAATGGCACAAGCAAAACCAAAGGATCCTCAACTTCCAAAAACTCCCTCTCTCTCTCTCTCTCTCTAAGACTCCACAAACAAATTAGAATAAGCTCATTGACAGAAACAACTTAAAAAAAAAAAAAAGGGCTCCTCTCAAGAGCTCAAATTAGAGAGAGCCCCAACCAAATTCTCAAAGACTTAACATTGATGATATCAGTAATATCGATTCCTAGCTACAAAACTTAGGTGCAGGCAATATTAATAGGTCGCTCTTCCATCCAATGACCGAATTCGTCGTTTCCAATGTCAAAATCGAAATCAGGGAGCTCACTCGTCTCATTTCCAAATCTTAACATTTGGAAGTCATCTGTTCCGCAAAAATCATCCACAAGCTGCCCAAAGTCATCCATGAACAGCTTATCAAAGTCGCTTCCCCAGCTGAAGTCCTGCACAACATGACCTGGAATCAAACACTCCTGCAGACATTCGATTAGGGCGGGTGGTTGCTGCTTGGGATCAGTATTAACACTTCTCTTGGTCGATACACCGCAGCTTTCAGAAGCATTTGAGGCTGCTGCGCCTGAGTCAAGGAGAGATGATGGGGGGGTGCGTGACGATGCACTCTCCAAATTTTCTGAAGCGATAGGTTTGTTCATGGACAGAGAGATCTCTGAAGAGGAGGTTTTTCTCTTCTTCACATCAGAGGAGGCCTCCTTGGCTGTAGCTTCAAACTCAAGCTTCTTGGCCTCATAAGCCTTAGCAGCCTCCTCGGGAGTATTGTAAGTGCCCAACCAAATTCGAGTTCCCCGGCGAAATGGGTCTCTGATCTCCGCAGCCCATTTGCCCCATTTCCTTTGCCTGACCCCCTTATACCGTAAATCTGCCCGTCTTCTCTTTGACATTAGATCACCTTTCTCACCAAGCTTTCTCTTCTTATGACGGTAATTGACCTCGTGAATGGTATCTCGAGATGAACTTTCGGTGTCAATAACATTAGGGCGCACAACAGGAACTGGAATATCGATGAGGCGAACAAAGAGCTTCTTATCATTTTCATCCAATTCGTCCTCACTTGAGGACATATCAGTGGCATCGGGATCTCTACAGAACACCCGGATCTTTCTCACCATTCTGGAATCTTTCCCTTTCTTGAGGGAAGAACTTTCGTCAAACCGTTGACAGGGCCCAGACATTTGCATAGGAAAATGCTAAGACCCTCGATAAAAACTCCTCGAGTACCCACACAATCAAAATTTTCAATTTAATAACAGGAAGTAGGTGCTCCTCTCGAGATGACAAAGGTGTCTAGTCGTTAAGTAAGAACAAACATCAAGAACAAGAACGGATTGGAAAATGGCTTTATGTGAAAACCCCCAAAACCCTCCTCTCCAGAACAACTCCTGCAAAAAACACCCCCCAAAAACACAACTTCAGATTAAAACCGAAAAATCAACGATAATCAACAAAATTACAACATGAAACTTGCACAAAATTCACAAACAAAGATTTCACGAACCCACATACCTTTTTGGCCTCAACCGCATGGAAACCGAGGACAAGACCAGATTCAACCTCTGCCAGAAGCAGCAGAGCGTGCAGCAAGCAACGATTACGAACAGATCATAGGCCGAACAAGAAGGTGTCGAAGAAGAAAGAGAGTGCTGAAGTAGGGCCCCGGTAAATCCCAACTCAAAACCAGCCGACATAAATCCCAAAACTCAACCAACCCTTTTCTCGGTTCAACCCCTCTAGTCCTCTCGCTGTTGAGACAGAAAGCAAAAGGCGGAAAAAGGGTCGCATCAGATCAGGATGGATATAGCAGTAGGAACAAAGGGATCAACCGATCCTTACAGGATCAGATGTCTATGGCCAAGACTACGTTTTTATTTGTCCAGAACGAGACAAAAATGTCCCCTCGAAGTTATGTTATCCTTTACCTTCGCATGAACAGAGTTAAAACATATTCCTAAAAGACGTTACAACAAGCGAAAGCCTGGCAGATCCTTAACTCAAACGGTGAAAAACAGAACCAAACAAGAACGCTTCCGAGCGAGAAAAAAGAGAGGGGAAAACGAGAAACCTCTTAACTTACCTTGAACAATACGACCACCGTGGTCTAACTCAGCCTCCCTCGGTGATTATCAAGCTCTGACGATGCTTCGGAGCTCGCTTCCCTGTACTGGCTCCCAGTTAGTGCCCCGCTTCTACACTGGCTCTTGCTGCTCTTCTAGTTCATTGCCCCTCGCTTTGCCTTTCTCTAAGCGGTCAAAACGCCAATAAAGACACGGCGTGGAAAGGAGGGGAATAAAAAGAGTAAAGAGATTGCGAGGACATAGTTTCAGAAAAAGAAGAAATCAAAAGGAGAGAAGAAAGAAATCCGGAATTTTAAATATATGCTGAGGCCTATGGATCGTCATGACCTTTGGGGGGTCATCCACATCCATGGTGCATGACATCTCACCTACTTGCATCATGCCAATTTCGATTCCATGAGCCCCAGTGGGTCCCCCCACCACCGCTCTGGAAAGTCGAATCTGATTTTGTTGGTTCATCTTTGCATTTCTATCTTGCCAGTTTCCAACGTAGAACCATTTTAGAAGATCGAGGACAAAGTCTGCACAGGAAAGAGGGGTTGCAGCCGACTGGATCATGCATAAATTTCTCCTTGCAGCATCCACTTTCCTCATCATCACTAGTATTTTCTTCTTCGTCTTCTCGGAAAGAAAACTTTCATTTCATATTAAAGAAGAGATACATCAATTCATGACAAAAAAAAGCAAATCCGACAAAGCAAATAAATCTAAAAAATGAATTAATTTGATACAGTTTGTATAGACTTGCTCATTCCACGAAAACGGATTTTGTCAAAACATCAAACGACGATCAATAACTGAATTTCGCTTCATGGTCAGTGATGAGCATATGCCAAAATTCTCTTGGTGTTATTGTTGTCTCTATAGGGTGAACGGTGCTAGGAAGGCCGAACCAAAACGCACATTTAATACGACGCCAGCGGATCGAAAAAGTATAGAAAAAAAAGCCTTGTAAATCCTAGATCTACGTCTAGATCGAAATATAATATCACCCAAATATAGATTTAGATCTATATCGAAAGAGAAGAACTGCAAAGGAATACCAATTGAATATAAAATTATTTTTAGATAAGCCGACTATTGAGTGCAACAACAAAGGACTCTAAAGACTCGCGGAGCGCATTTTTCCTTTTCGAGCATAATCCCTAAGTCTCCGTGCGCGCCTAGCGCTTGCCTAAGCAGTTCCCGTTGTTATTAAGGGAAGACTGTTCTTTATTCTCACCCCTTTCTTCGCGTCCTCGATACAAGTATGAACCTTCAAAAGAACCAACAGGACTCAAAACACTGGAGCCAGAAGTTTGGGGATCGGATAGCGAGCACAAGTCAAGCGAGGTTACCGGTTAAGGTTCAAACAAAATGAGAATGGTGTGGCTTTTGCTATGTGGGGAACAGGACCCGAAAGCCCTTATCAATTGGGTCGAGAAATGGACCAATGTCGGCCGTTGAACTCGGGAATTTCCGAATTTGATATTCCTCGTTCAAAAGAACGACCGCGTGGCTTGGCGGACGTTGCCAAATCCCCACGACTCTTCTTTGGTCTCTTTTGTTTTTTTCCTTCTCTAGATGGGACTCCTGACCTTGACCTCGACGTTGGAAGATGGTGCCGAGTGCTCTCTCGGTCGTTGCCTTGTTGGACCCTTCCATGTCCATACTTTAGATAAAGCTTCATCAAAGTCACCGAGCATCGCATGTACATATGCTTTAAAAATTGGGCAAGCACAGTTTCACAACGTAGCCGTCAATTTTGACTATTATTATCCACCATACGATAATCACAATTATAAATTAATGTCGCGAAAACTACAATTCCTCCAAGGTATCTAAAGATACGATAGTCACGGGAATAATCCCAGAGTGACAAAAGGTCGAGCACATGGTGGGCGGGAGGAAACATACATGCACCAGCATTCATACATACATGCATGCGTGCTAACATCAACAAAAAGTAGAAGAAGAAAAAGTAAAAAAGACAAAAACGTAAAACAGAGAAGAGGAAGACGCAGGGAGCGCACATGCTTGTTGACCAGAGACGAGGACTCCGAGTTGGGGGTGGACCAACCCAAACGAAAAGGATCGCTTCGGTTTCCCGCCGAATGGCAGCCGCCGTGGAAATAACGACCCCTCCATTTCCCGCCAAATTACCTACTCTCTCCCCCAAACCGACGGAGGCGGGGGCGACACGTGTTCCGTGAGGTTGACAGGTGTCGACAATTACTTGGGCTTGTCGGGGGCGATCCGGCGGGGGTCATGAGTAGCTAGGCTTTGGTAGGCCTTCGTGGAAATTTCGTGGTTACCTACTTGCTATTCCTTCTTTTAATATTTCCTTGCCTTTCACGTTTTTGTGCCCAAAAAAAAAAAATGCACAGAATGTAGAAAAGCAGGACTTGATAGAAATGACCACGAGGATGGCTTAAATTCATGCCCAAGAGTTACAAAATATATGTAAACAAATTTATGCCCGACCTATTATTTGTCTTGATCCCGGCCAGGAATTTTACGACAAGTTCGGAACTTTGGCTAGGAAGGCAAATAAGGGTTGAACTCAAAATTTCTTACTTTGATACCCTGCCTGTCAAGAAATTTGTGAAATCATTATTGAATTTTAAAGAAATTTAAGATTTCCCGTAATCTAGCATCTAAAATGTTATGACGAGAAAAACACATGTGAAGGCGGATAGAAAATAGACAAAAGCAAGAGTAAGGTGATATGTACACAAAATGTAACCATTAAAAAAAAAATTATCGGGCGCCATAAAACAGAGATCATAAATAAGGAACAAATAGATTTATCCTATGCGCACTTTCATAAACACATGATCCCATGAAAACTGTTGAAACATTCAACATTGCTGGATGATGGCATTTATATGTTCCTTCATATGGGTGTGGTCTTCCTACTTGGTTAAGCATGGGCTTGCGTGTCCACTCTTTTAGTTAAATTTCCAGACACCACTCGTAATATGGCTTACACGCGAGAGGAAGTGTTGAAACATTTCATATCGCTCGACAGCGATATTTATATGATATTTTTACACAAGTGATCTCTTCCGTCACCTATTAATTTAAACTTTTGAGCTGAGATTTTCGAATAAGAACTAACGCATCTCCATCTATTTTCTTCATTTCGATTTGGACAGGCAATCTGGCATCAATTATTGACCTAAATCATGAACCGAAGGGGGTCTCTGCCGTGTGGAAAAATAGCACATCTATCACGAGCTCTGCAAGTCAAACGCTCACATGGTCTAAAACCAGAAGATGCTGTTATCAACGTCAAACTCGTGGCATAAATAGACGGGGGAACCAACCTCCACGTCACGTTAGGTCTATTTTTATCCGTCTCTTGTCCATTCTCAATAGAGCTCTGACTTTCTAATCGTTTATTTAACCGGGTATTTAGGGGAGAGTTTTCTAAAAATAATCGCTTTCACTGTGGATATCAATTTATATCTAAATAATTTCGCGAAAGACGATAAATTTTTCATCCGTTTACTTTCGAAATCGATACAAACGATTATTTCTAATAAAATATTATCGAAATTATTTACTTTCCACTAAATAGACGACCTAAGTATTGTAGGGATGACAAATGGAAAGAACACACGAGTTGGCAACGACTTAACTCGAAGAATAAGAGGAAAGGAAAACTGTCTACTGCGATCGAAAACGATAGATTAGCAATTAGCGGATCGATCCTCGTGGTCGCATTTCTACGAAGTTTCGTCGCCTTTCTCTAATTAGTCCATCTTCTGTTGCCTTTTCTTGACTCCAAAATCGGTACAATTAGTTGGGGTGTCGGAAGATTTCCTCGATACCTCACCTTCAAACCGCGCCGATCTCGGGCAAAATTCTCCGTTCGTCGCAATTACCCGATTTCAGGATCGACGTAACGTCTTGAGATCCTTCTAGCAACGAAGGCATCAGCTGGGCTTACTTCTGAAGGGCTTAGCCCAAAGAAAATGCGGACCAGAGCACAAGTCCTTTCGTGCCAAAATATGATATTACAATTTTTTTTTGGTCGGAAAAGACTAAAAAATTTAACTCCAGTCATGACCAATTGCTAAAACCATCATTGATTTCGAGAAAATCCGAAGAGAATAGGGCCCCATTTATTTCGCGAGAAATAATAATTTAAAATTATTTTCCTAAAAAAAATCGCTGGTATCGCTAGAAATATGTTATCTCTCCCAACAACAATTTTTGTCTAGATATTTTTGAAAACGATAAAAAAAAAATTTACATTTGTTCAATTTTCGTAAGCGGTTTATTTTTAGCAAATTTTTTTTTTTTCAAATCATTCGTTTTTTATGATGCAAATCAAACCTAGATTTTCCGCCAATCAAATGTCGCTACCATGCTCAATCATATTTAAATTTATTGCATAAGATGCAAAATAAATGGGACTCAATTGATTGAAACGGAGCGTTCCAAATCTAACCGCAAGGCTTGGGATTTCAAGTGCTCTCGTTCATGATTATTTCGCACGGATGGACTTAAGCATCGGTGTCAAATCCTCACGAGAGCAAAGGCATTGAACTGCTGCCAGACTTATATTGTTGGCAAGGGAGAATCGTATAAAATGATGAAATGTTAATATTAATATTAAATATTTTCATATAGTTTAGCAACTAATTTGAGCATGTACTAAAGATTTAAGGATCACCTGGACATAGTAAAGTTAACGAATCACATTGTACATTGGGTTAAAGTTCAAGAACCACATTGAACAAATTAAAAGTTCGTGGATTAATTATATAAGATCAAAGTTCGCGAACCATCTGTATCGCTATTCCATCTTTGCCGGCGATTGTACGTGAGGGCTTCCTCCTTTTCCACGAAAGTCGTTTGATCTTTATGCATCTGCATTATGGGAAATTTCTGTTATAACCTCCTCCTCCTCCTCCGTTTGTATTTCGGCAGCCATCAATCCCTAGTGGCTTCGGCCGTAATAGCTGAGGTAATGCATCATCGCTAGTTTCGGTCACGTGATCAAATTCGTAGGCTTTTGCACGTGCTTAGTGAAGGTGCCAATGGGCGACTTAGTGTAGTGGCTGTCCCAATATTCTGAAAGTTGACTTTCCGGTGGAAAATAGGTTAAGAACGTGCTGTGCAAAATAAGCGCTTATTTTGATCGTGTCAATTAAGCATTTATACAAATAAAGGGTGAGAAGTTCCCTCTCTGCTTTTGATCGCTTTAGTGCTAGGGTTATGTCCAATGATGTATTGGGGTGTGATTTATGTTCCCCGTTAATCGAAAAGCACGGAAATTCCGCTCTATGACTTTCAATTTTCGATCATCATACAATTAAATACGTGTCGTTTAAATCCGAAACACGGTCTATTGATTATATCCAATAAAGTATTATGGTATGGTTCATACTCCTCATCTATTGAAAAGTATGGAGATCCTACTCATTAGCTTTTGATTTCAACGATGCGTCCCAAATCCATATAACAATCTCCACTTGTTGACTAACATATTCTAAGTCAAATATAATTTTTCCTTCAGATTCCCTTCAACAGGGGTACGATGCCACCCGCTTTGCGGGGGACGAAGGCTGCCCATTAGTTAATTGAGATACTCGAGGACTCGAAAGAAAACATCATTCATATCAAACGGTCTTAGACCTCTCTCGTCCAAAAAATTAGTTCGAAGGATAAGTCATTCTCTTACATTTACAAACTGACCGCTAGACATTCCATAAGGAATGTGAGATAATCCTAACAATCTCCTCTTTACACATCGAGCCATGAATCGGAGTCGCAACAACCTGTATTTCTCCCGCGTGACTGTTGGATCCATACTTATTGGAAACTTGAGCTCTGATACAAGGTTAGGCGGTCTTAGTTCTTTTTCTTATTATAAAAGCTAGCTCAAATGATGAAACTTTCATTTATTTGTATAAATTGATCATTCCACAAAAAATGTGAGATAACTCCAATAATTATCCCAAACTGTTATCCTCTCTCTAGAGGGATTTTGTAAGATGCTTTTCCGCGTCCTTGTGAGTTGAAATGAAAAAAGATTGATCGAGTTCGAAATCACGAGAAGAGAAAAGAGACATTTTTCTAACAAATCATATAAGCGCCGACAAAGACTTGTGATTATTATTTTTCCAAATTCCAAAAGAAAGAAAGCTTTTCACGTCGACTCGCTACGATCGCTGACTTATTGTCACGTATTATTTAATTCAGCAATTGCAAGGTAAAACGTCACTAAAGTTAACGAGAGTGTAAATACGTCGAGAGTGTACTGATTTAAAGTTTTTGGGCGACCCAACAATTAATTCGAAATAAATTTACCACGTGCGTATCAATTTCGAGTTATTCGTGGTATTAACTTCAGATCGCGACCGGGAGCGAGCTTGGCACCGATCGATCAACGCGCCGGCAGCCGGTGCGATGTCGGCGAGTATCCCGACCGTTGGATTCCGCATCGAGAGAGGATATCCGCAGAAGAATCAGGTGCGAGCGTCCCCGGTGGGCCGGTACACCGCCAGCGCTCCCGCGTGCGACGATGCAGGGGCGGGAATCCCCGGCGCGCGGGACCTCGTGAAACGTGAGCACACCACGCCATTAGATTTTTCAAATCTCAGTCGCATCACGTGATCGCTTTTATGAAACCTCCACTCCCCCACTAGCCAACACGCTGGGCCCCCATCCCTCTGAAACCGTATCCTCCTTTCTAGATCCTGTCCCAAACCTATAAACACCCCACCACCACCCCCACAAGAGGAAAAAAAAAAATAAAAAAGGAAGAATTGTCTGAGTGCCAACACATCCCCGTTAAGTCATCAAATAAAGAAGGTTTTTTTTTTAATACATCGAAAACCCCAAACCATACAAATTAACGTCGAATTATTTTTTAATCACAAAAAAATTCTAAATTAAAACGCTCGTGATAAATTTACTCAAACTATTTTTTTGACATAAAAAATCATAAACTGATACATTTGAGATAAATTTACCATAAATTATTTTTTAATCATGAAAAATCTCAAACTATTACACCGGTGACAAATTTACACTTCATTAAATTAGATTAATATAATGAAAAATCTCAAATTGATATGCTTGTGACAAACAGAGGGTAAAATCTGAAAATTGTACACCCGTGAACTACCGCGTGCCATCCAACTCAACAATTCGACGTTAAAATTAATGAAAATTAAAGAATGGTAAATTTGTCAGAAGTTCATCAATCCAGGGTTTTTTGTTATCAAAAAATAATATGGGATAAATTTATCACAAATGTATCGATTTATGATTTTCTATGGTATTAACCATTTTTTAACCAAAAATGTTAAATTATGTCGACGGTTTTTCCTTGAACACTTTTTCGTCCTCTAAAAACAAAAACCCAAAATTTGAATTTTATGCGACACGTTCACTTCAATTTTAAATTTTTTATCCGCGCGACACATTTGCTATCAAACCCTGAACTTGTTGGCATGCTTATAAGTT
>JAGVVM010007834.1:0-20956 GCA_019149425.1 Psidium friedrichsthalianum | reverse complement strand
GGAGTACACGCAGTTACCGGGGAAAACTTCCGGACATCGCCGCCAAGTTGCCTCCAGCAACTCACCTACTGGAGCAGCAGGTTCACCTACACCTGCGACCGGCACACTTTCACAATTTCCTGGTCGTCGGACGGCTACGGTAATAACGTCAACGACGTCCCTTTGACTTGTTTCGGTTCTTGTTTCGCCGGTGTTTGATCCGTCGAGTGTGTGTTGTGTAAGTTATTTTGTTATTCTTTTGCTTGATGTTGTGGATGTCTGGGTAGAAGATGTTTAGCTAACATGTGATGGGTTTAGCTGGTTGGAGCAAAGAGAGAATGAAAAATATGCTGTTATGTCCATTTTAGTTCGTGAGATATAGTAGTAGTTAACGGCGGGTCAATCTGAACTCTGGAGGCCGGATAAAGAAACTTTCGCGGGACACTATTCTAGAAAAATCATCACGCGTGCAACTTTGAAATGGTGTCGGAGTCTAAGGTTTCGAAAAATATCTGATTGGCAGACTATATGATCTCCTAATCCTGCTAAGTTTCCAATACATGTATTCGCAGCTTACTGCGTCGTCGCTACTGAATCTGCGGGCAAGCAAATACCGATTGCATTTTTGGAGCGACTAAAAGAGGACTTCAGGAAAAGATATGGAGGCGGGAAAGCGGATACCGCTGTCGCCAAAAGTCTCAGTAGGGAGTTCGGGTATGGTCGGCATCAAGAACTATCTTGGTTCTCATTGCAATTTGTCAATGCATAGTATATACGGAACCCAATTTCGACGGACGGAAGAATTGAATGGAAAAACTAATGAGTACATGAATCTGCAGGCCTGTAATGAAGGAGCAGATGAAGTACACCATAGACAATGCTGAGGAGATTGACAAGATGATGAAAGTGAAGGCTCAAGTTGCACAAGTCAAGAACGTAATGCTGGATAACATCGACCAGGTACATTAGCGCTAAGCTTGAAACATGTGTCCGATGATGTTCGTATTTTCGCAAACTTTTGTGGACCTGGAATCGCCACCAATTCTCCGGGCAGTACTTGAGAAAGCCGTAATCTCCGCTTGTTTTCATGCCGTGATCGTTCCGTCCTACCTTGTAGTGTAGCTTTTTGAAATTTTGCTTGGTGTAGAATTGCTTGATGAGAACTGCAAACGAGTGTTACTGGCGACAGTGATTCACAGAGTATCATCTGCTAATTGTGTTCTTCAGGCAATGGATAGGGGGGTAAAACTCACAATTCTAGAGGACAAAGCTGAGAATCTCCACAACGAGGTAAAGTTAGCGGCGATCAAGAAACGGCGTGCTTGTCGTAATGCGAATCGGCTTTTACGTTTTTTCTGGAGTCTCTTAGGTATAAATGCGCGTGTTCCCTCTAACGCAGGCTCAGATATTCAAGAGACAAGGGGGAGAAATCCGGCGGAAGATGTGGTATCAGAACATGAAGATCAAGCTGGTCGTCCTCGGGATCGTGCTGCTTCTCGCGCTGATAATCTGGCTATCTATATGCAAAGGGTTCGATTGCAGCAACTAGTCACGTTCATGCACAAACTTGATTATGGTCGAGTCTCGCGACGTTCGTGAATCGATACACTTTCTCAATCTCTTCTAGTTGGCTCGAGAGTTTTGGCGTCGTCGAAATTTCACTCCTTGCGCGCTCGCTCGCAGGCACGAGTGCTTGTACCTAGACAGATACACTGATTGTTGTAATTCGTTCCTGTTCATAGGGTAAATTGATTTTCAAAGAGTTTGCTTCCGGAGACTAATATAAATCGTATGACCGATTCAAAGAGTCGGATGATTGCCCGTCGTTTTAAGATGGCGTCCCAAGCGAGTCGACACATGAGTCGTTGATGTTCGCGAGTCGACGTCGTTACGGTACTTCCAGGTATGAGGTCCGCACGATTGCACTAAGCCATTACATTCGTGGGTATTAAGATTGGGAATTAAAGTTCTGTTTAAGCTTAATTAATCGAAGGGGATGAAATTGCAACTTCATTTTGGTGTTAAATGTGTGGCATTTTTCAAGGTAATTTTTTAGTAACTTATCATTATTTTCATGAATTACCAGCATATTGTATAGATTGCAAGCTCCCATTTTCTTTACTAACTTACCAAATTTATTTGCATAACTTATGAACTTTTTTCGAATTCACTAACTTTTGTATGAAATTACCCAACTGAAGTAGAGCGAATTACCAACTTTCATTGGATTGGATTACCAATTTATTTTAGGCTACCAACAACCATTTGAGTCACTCACCAACTTTTAATTAACGTGTCCTGGTTTAAGAGCTCGACTAGGGAGATCATCCAAGGAAAGCCTAAGTCCCAGTTAATATTTGGGTGGACCCATCTCTCAAAAGTTTAGACATATGTGTTATGGATTAATTAGAATATATTAACTACTAGCCTTGCTAGTTAGACCAAACAGTACAACTACTATACACTAGTGATGGTGCAACGCTGACTACATATTGCGATTTTTGGAACATGGGCAATTAAACGTGGATTAGAGATGGTTTGTTACATTTAAAGAAATAAATCCAAGGACACGATTCAAGCACAAAAAAAAAAAAACAAAAATCCATGGGTTATTCAACTGCCAATTTCAGAAGATTGATATTATTCCAAAAATCAAATGTGTTCTACAACGCTTTGTTTGTAATGAAGATAGTACGATACGTAATTCGAAAGGATGTACATCTTATTTTCCTTGAAGTTTACGAAAAGTTTTTGTTCATGGCTCCACACTGTATTAAGTTAATTCCACAATTGAATAGGCCAATCAAGTATGCTTACCGTAAGCCATAATCTGAATGATCAATTAGAACAGAGCATTTCGATTATCCAGCAAATAATTCGGCACAATCGGAATTTTCATCTTATTAAATAATACATGCGCGTCACTCTATGTAGGGAATCCATTGTTCTTGACTTCTTTGAGAAAATATTCAATTTCTAAAAGATCTCCAAATACAAAAATCATATGATCTGTTGGAGTACTTCATAAAATTTCATTGAGTTGGGCCAGTGGGTAAAAAAGAAACATGCTCGCATTAATGCTTATCGCAAAATTTTAGTTGTGTCATAAATTTCTTTTAAAAAAAACTAATTTTAGAAAATTCTAAATAAATTAAAGGATGAAAATATCGCACATAAATTAGTTATACCTATCACTCTATAACAAGATTGTAGAGAGGCTTTAAGGTAAAAAAAAAATGAACGAAAATTTCAAATAAGGACTTAAAGTGCTTTGATTTTCTCAAATAATAGCCTAAAGTGGATCTTATTTTCAAAGAAGAGCCTAAAGTGCTCTCTTTATTTCAAACAAAGGCTTGGTTGAAGGACATTTTCATCTTTTAATGTTTTCAATCTTAGTTTTTTTTTGTATGGATTTCCTTTATTCACTAACAAATTTTAATTAGTTTTTTTAACTGATAAAAAAATATGTCCAAGCAACAAATTCTTATGAAGAGCTTAAAGTAGGTTAAATGTTTTTGTATGGATATGGATGTGTTTTAATAACATAGGCATGGGTGGAATTGGATTGCTAGAATTGTATGACATAAAAAGAGAGTAATAATGGGTTAAATGAGTCAATTTGGTTCAAGTCACATTCTACCAAACCCAAACCAAACCCAATCCAATCATTTGACAAGCCTAATGACTACCAAAAGAAAAAGGTTTATAGCACAAAAAAGGTAGGTATGGCTGGAGCGGTGCATTAATTCTGTCAATTGAGCAAGGCCACTAGGACTTAAGAGCGGAAACTAGACAAATAAGGGCACGTATGGTGACTATTCTGATTCTTTGATTTTGTTTCCCAAAACAAAACAAAAAAGATGAGAATCATGTTTGGTAATGTAAACGATTTTGATTTTGAGATTTTTAAGAATAGTTTTGGAATAAAAACAAGAACAAAAAAAGGTTGATTCTGAAAAAAGAATCAAATTTGAAAATCACAAAACAGAATAAAATATCACATCTCTCACTTTTCTCTTTCAATTCTCTCGTCAATTTTAGCTCAACCTAAAATAGAACAATGTCTCATTTTCAAAGAAAATATTTAAGATAATAAAAAAAGCGAAAAAAAATTAGAAAATTCTAAAAAATCAGAAAATTTTTGCAAAATCCCTAAAAATAGAAAAAGCTTAGATTAGGCTATTTTGGCCTCTTTTTCATAAATTTGGGCCTAGATTTCATAGATTTTTTTCTTTTTTAGAAAATTCATAAACACCTTTGAAATTAAACCTGAACCACATTCTCTAAGCCCTTAGGGTTCGTTAGGGTTTTCTGATACGAGTTATCAATACCATGATCCTTGATTATGCACTTGATTTTGTTGGTTGTGATTTGCCTAGGTTTATATACTTTAAACTTGGTCTAGTTTTAGAAAATTTTAGAAAAAGGGAAAAATAACCAACGCAAACACTTAGCAAGATTTCGTTCTTAAGTTTTGGATGAATTAAGATTGAAATTTGATTTTCTAGGACCAAAATCACAACCAATGTAGGTCAGTACAGTACATTTTCCTTGCAGAAATAAGGGTGTCGCTTGTGTTGATTCCGTTCGCTCAAAAGAGTTGGATAAAACTCCACAACAAATAGCGAAAATGACTCATGATGATTATTGATATTTATTTTTACATTTCAATATGCAATATATTATATAAGATAATCAATATGAATTGATTTTTGATTAATTCAAAATGTATGATGAAATTTCATAAAGTAACCACGTAATTATTTGACTTAAATGACAAAAAATTGAGAAGAGAAATTTTGGAAATAGAAATTATGTGCAGTTACCAAATGCATTTCTATTCCAAGAATAGAAATTCTATATGGTTACAAAATGCGTTCTGATTCTCTAAAATTCATCAAGGAACAAAATAGAAAAAAAATCATTTTAATCAAAATCACTTTTAGAATTACACGGTTACCATATAGGCCCTAAATTTTTAGGTTTCTTTGAGGAAATTTGTAATCGAGAATTGGCACTAACTATCTTTGCAAAATATGGAATATCACTCCATCATTTCTCATTATCTTATTCACATCAAATCAAACCTCCGATACGAGACTTCTCTAACAGTCCTCACACGTACACCTCATCAGCAGAACGGTCATCTCGATCACGTGCTTCAAGTTCCAACAAACTTCCTTTTCCAACTCATTCTTCCACAATTGCTCCCCAAACTGGTGATGATCTATGGATCCGCCACAATATACAACTATATACCAGAAGACTTTACAACATGCTGAACCAGAACCGATTAATTATTTGCAATGGGGGCCCTTCTTCTTTTGAGCTCATAAGCATGAGAAAGTCATGGTTTGCCAAACTCAATGGACCGCAACACGGACAATCGAAAAGGTGTGAGCATTTTTAATGCCGAAAAACGTCAGAGTGTGGAGATGAATTTCTCCTCTCGAGCCCCATGACAATTTAGGCAGGCGACGACGACGACGAACGCGAGATTCAAAAGAGGAGTCAGACAGAAGGAAAAGGGTTTTTTACCGCACTTTCACGCATGCATGCAATGCTTTTCAATGAAAGTGGCATCCGGAAAAGAGAAGAGTTCAATTTTCAAGCCCTCTTGTTGAAGAATCTGAGCTTGGTGATGCACATAAGATGCACCACAAGGCGTGCACAGACTGAACTCTCTCTCTCTTTAGGAAGGTATTTGACATATCATGTCTGGATTCGAAAAGGAAGAGGCTTTTCGCGCACGCTTATCGATTAGGCCTGCACTTTCGGATTTAGACAAACTTATTTCCAATCTAATGCTAAGGACTTAATACTGATGATGCAAGCGCAATATAGGTCAAGTCCAAACTCTATCATATCACTAAGGGAGATTTTGAATAAAGGGTTAAGGAAGGTCCAAGAATCAAATAAAAGTTTGTGGGATTTTATGAGACAAAAAAAAATTAATATAAAATTGAGATTGGATCTAAAATTGAAAGTTTTTTCATGATACGAAACAAATTTTAAGATAAAATTGGGATTGGAACTAAAATTAAGTTTTTTTTTAGAGAATTAAACCGTGGAAAAACACAAATCCACTTCTCATGAAAAAACTTTCAATTTTAGGATAAAAGTGGGACTGAAGCTAAAGTTAGGGTTTTTTTGGGGTATTAGACCTTGGAAAAACACGACTCTCTCTCTCTTTGAGGCATCAAAAGTTTGAGTTGACCATTTCTAAGTTCGTATAGCTTGTCTACATGCTTTTGGACAAGATTTCTTCTCGAAGAGAAATGAACAAAAAAGGCGTGTTGCTATACTCAGATGATAAAGCTCTTAGCTCCGCTCGTGTACACCCCAACCGTAAATCCTAAAAGGTTCGTAAGTTTCGGGATCAGAAGAAACATTATGTACTTTTAAGATATAGGGATCGGCAACTCAGGCATAATGGCAACACATAAAATCAGATCAAAATGAGAGCGACTCGTTCAAATTTAATCGTGATGGACTGCAGTTTCACTTGGAAAATTCGTGCATTGGAGGTCCAACATATATCTCCATAATCTAAGCTCGATGGCGACGAGTGAGCCCTGTCCATGCCGCGGTGCGCATAAGTCATGAAATGATAAGCTTTGAATTTTGGCTTTGTCTCATGAATTCCTGATTTTATCAACCATTTGATTTGGTATTTCCACAAATGTAAAGTTCCAGAAAATAATCAACCATGAAGAAAGTTTCGTTGGTACAATGTTTGAGGCATGCATGAAAATCTTATGTTCATCCACAGAAGAAACTCGAACAATGTAACACTATCTTCATAACCATTTGGGACGCACTACAAAACCAGCACTTCATTTTGTTCACCAAGTCCTGAAAATCTCTCATACATAAGTCCACCAGAGCTTCATTCATTCAATCATAAAAATGCTAAGATAAACTCACACGACGGAGCAATGTCATGTGTGCGACAAAGATCATGCATCCCTAACTTCGAAGATGTTGCGGTTCTTCACGACGATGTCGTACATGTGCACGGACTTGAACTTGTTGAAGTCTTTGGGAAGGGATATCAAATGAACCGTGGAGCTCTTGTGGAATTGAAGGAGATCTGGATCATTATAGTACCTTTCCCACCCAAGTGGAACCAGCTTCCTCTCAAGATCAGCATACGATGTTATCACCTCATTCGATGGTGAGTGAACCAACACTTTGCGCCTCGAGTTCAAGCCTGACGACGGACCGGCGCCGGGGTTCTCGACCAAGCGAACAACGCCGTTCTTGAAGACCCAAACGCCAGACATTGCTGGGGGATAGAGAGAATGATGAGAAATGTAGGGGTTGAGCTTTAAGGATGAGGTAGTACTAGTGATATTGAGTCTATTAGAGGCTATATATAAAGGCAAGTTTGTGCTTTGATGGATTAAAATGTAAAGTCAATAAGTTCTTAAAGTAACAATTACACAATTAGGATAACATAACCGATTCATCATGTCATGACAATGTGCTTTAACCAAATTTTCATTGGATCTTAAAACGCACTATATGCATCTCAACCAAAATCATGTTTGAATTCTAAGAAGTATCGTGGTCTGGCTTCTCGATGTGTCGCTATCACATGACGTATTCGATGCGCAAAATTTCTTCTCCCATGAGTGTGGACGTGAGGTTCGAGTTGAATTAAGGAAGGGGGCCATATAGAGAAGGAGAAAGTCTTGCCAAATTGAATTTACTAGTGAAGTTAGGGTTTTGAAGTTCATAAAGCTTTGAAAGTCGCTTAATCAGCCTCGCATGGTTGACTCCACGCATTGTCATAGAACTTATCGTAAAAAGTATATTGAGTCCCAAATTTTTTAAGAAAGTGTAATTAAGTTCTAAAACTTACAAATTGATCCAATCAAGTTCAATAGAATTATGTTCAATTTGCTTGCTTAATAAAAACGCCGACGTAATTTTTTATTTTATTTCATTTTATTTTCCCTCTCTTGTATGGTTATTATAATTAAATCAAGTATGAATCAATGCTCAAAAGATATCTCGTGTTTTCCCAAACTATAACCCTGGTGTCGGATGGAGCTTCTTCAAGCTCATATCCAAGGCCACTCGAGCTTCGTGTCAAGCTCGAACATGGTTGCTCTAGCTTGATCGAGCTGGTGGAGTGAAGGAGATGTATAGCTGGAGCTTCTTCAAAAGCTCGCACTCGTCAAGCTCAAACATGGTAGCTCGAGTTTTATCAAGCTCATAGAACGAAAGAGATTTGAAGCTTGCGGTCATGGCAGTCAGAGCTCAAGATTGAGTATGACCGCTTGAGCTTCCTCGTGAAGCAAAGGAGATATGGAGCTCGAGATCGTGGCAGTTGGAGCTTCTTCGTGTTCGTGGCCATGGCCGCTTGAGCTTCAAGCTTGTGGCCATGTCCGCTCAACCTCTTCAAGCTTGAGCACCGGCAAGATCTTTCCTTTACAAGAAGAATTTAGTTTTTTTCTTATTTCTTACCCTTCTTTCTTTTATCCTCTTTTTCTTTGGCTATTTAATTTTGTATCATTTTTCCTTTTCAATTTTCAACTTTCTTTTCTGATCTAGTGCCATGTCTTAAAAGAGTAATAGTAAAAAAAAAAAAAAAATCATGTCAACGTTTTTCATTAACCTGGCCAAACTTGATTCCACCTATTTGACAAGTTTTGACTTATTGCATTTTTTTTTATGAAAGATTTAGAACTCAATTACACTCTTCACGTCAAAAATTACATTTTTAGGACTTATTGATTTTTCTTTTTTTGAAATATTTAGGCATGTCGCCTCTAAATGTTGTGCCGAGAATTTTCCTTGACGGGATAAAACCCACAAATAAATTGTTATCTTCAAGTTAGGTCCAAGAAAATATACAGAAAAAAAAATCGATTTTTGAATTATCCCAAGTAGGAATGCAACAACATATAGATTATTCAGTTGCTAAAAAGAGATGTCAGCACGTATTCATATACACCTAATAAAGTGAAAAGCAGGGGTCAAATCTTGCACCTGTGACACTAGTATCCTCACGCCTCAATCCCTTTACCAGCAGAGCTGCATGCCTATTGGCGGAACACTCCTATTTTTTTCTTTTTGACATAGCATGTTTTTATCCGACTTCCAATTCTTCTTCATCCTCCAATTAAACATGCTGCACGACCATATTAAACTTAAGGACAGTCGACTTATCTATACAGTAAAAAAGTTTCCAACAATAATTTCCTTCACGTGCAATTATTACTAGTGTCCATAAACATAATTTTTGAATTAGTTACAGTATATTAGAGGAGAACCAAAATGTAAAGTAAAATTGATTTTTCTTGTTTATTTTCAAAGACATGTATATACGTACATCGACGGCAATGGATGGACGAAGAGTGTGCTAATAACCATTTAAACTTGTTCAAATCAACGGATTTATAGATTAAGGAGAAAATTCTAAATAAGGACCCGAAGTGTTATTATTTTATCAAATAAGGGTCTATAGTGGACCTCGTTTCATGACAGTTTCAAATAAAGACTTGAAGTTGCTATGGTTGTTTCAAATAAGGGCTTGCCTTCACCAGCTGACTGACCGACTAAATATTTCGGCTAGTCAAGGGCATTTTCATAACAATACAATTTAAACCTAATTTTTAATTAAATTAAATTAAAATTTAATAAAAATAAAATTTAAATAAAAAAGAAAAAAATACAAGTGGGGCAGCACCAATTAGAGTAAGGGCCAGCTAGGCCTCGCCTCACCTAGCGAGGGTCGACCACTGGCAAGGGTTGGCTGCAAGTAGAGTTGTCAATATAGGCCTTTGACCCATGTTTTAACCCACTTTTATTCACTTGAATCATATATGGATTTAGCAAATTTAAAAAATGGGTCAAACATGGGTTTAGATTTATAAAGTCTATTCAAATATAGGTTTTAACCTAATCCATTTTCAACCTATTTTCAATCTTAACCAATCTATTTTCAACTTATTCTCGACCTACAGCTTTCCAAGCATTCACTTGTAAATAGGCCTTAACTCAAGTATATTAGTTTATTTTTTTTTAAATTTTTTATAAATAAAACAAAGAACCAAAAACTAAATAAGAATAAAAAATATCACGGAATGGTGGCGCCCGGACTACTGCCACCGTCGCCCATAGGAGAAATTAGAATAAAAGTAAAAAAAATAAATTAAAAAAATTAAACAATATTTTTTAATAGCAAAGAATTAATTTTTGAAAAATTAATGATGAAAAAATATGTTTTAAAATTAGATAATGTCTTTAATATTAAAAAATAACAATAAAAAAGATAATCTTTTTAGAAAGATAATATTTTTAATAATAAAATAATGAATTTTTAAAAATTTAAATTAATTTTTTAATATCATTTTTAACAAATTATAAGAAACAAATACTTCATGATTTAATTAAATATAGAAATATTTAAGTAATACAATTCTAGTCAGGAATGGATTGAGCAAGGGTTGGATTGGATATATGTTGTTAAATTTGTACTGTATAAAAAAAGGTCAAAATAATTTACATGGGTCAATACGGGTCAAACCATATTCAACTTGACCTGCCCTTTTGACACCTCTAGCCATGGGTGCGGGCTGCCCTCTTTGCCACAAGCGAGGCCAGCCCTCGCTAAATTTGAGTGAGGCGACCCTTACCCATGGCCGGCCCTTGCTAGGTGAGTCGAGGTCCTCTCCCATCGGCCTCACCTGTGGCCGGCAAGGGTGGCCCTCACCCAGCCATATCCAGGTAGCACCATTGGCCGACCACCGGCCAAAAAGAAATAAAAAACCAAAAAAAAGAAGAAACAAGGAAAAAGGGGTGAAAAATAAGAGATTAAAATGCCATTAGGTCATGTCCTTATTTGAGACTGGTATGATCATTTCAAGTCCTTATTTGAAAGAATGTATACTCATGTCATTATTTGAGATGATGAACGCAGTTTAGACCCTTATTTAAAATGATAGATACTTCATGCCTTTATTTAAGAAAATGAAAGCGGTACAAGCCCTTATTTGAAATTTTCTCTAGATAAAATAGATTGATTTTGTAAACGTGAGTAAACAATGGAACGCTGGAGAATGGCTTCATGACTATTGCATATGGTGGTAGTGACGGCGGAGTAGGATCTATGGCTTGTCTCCATACACAAAGGAGCAAATTTGAAATTTGGGAATCTATGAAAATTATTAGTAATTTTACAAAGGAACAATCCATGAAAATGGAGCCAATGGATTGGTAATTCACGTGCATTATTGATAAATTTTAGATACTTCATGGGTTATTTATGTCTCTTTCTTTTGTTGTATGCGTAACACAAGATGAATGCGGTACTGCTTGTAGTGATCAGAGAAATTTAATTGGAAAAAAATAACTCTGAGAAAGTTTTAAGAATTTCAATAAAAATTAGGTCAATGAGTAAATATATTCCGTATTTCTTCTTTACTTGTGAAGAAGAGACGCAATTAGAAATTAAATTTGAACAAGCACAATTGCTATATACTTGTAATAGAGTTAAACAAGAGGTGAAGTACGGATTACCGAATCTCCTTAAGATAGCTAGTTCTTGCTAATGGTACTATGCAGATTCATGAACCATGCCTCTCAAGATACAACACCTCGAACCCGTTTGGACTAGCACTACGCAAACAGGACTCAGTCGAACACTCTTTGAAACTGGCACATCTAGATAAAAATGAAGTGAAGAGATGTGTTGTTTTTGCTGATCACTTCCCCCTCGAAGAAAAGTTCATTTCCATCTGGAGAGTTGGATGGGCATAAACGAAAAAGACACGAGATACATGAACTCAAGAGATTCATTAGCTTAAGAGATATATGTACCGAAGAGATACATGAATTTTATGAGATCCGTGAATAATTGAATATCTCGTTTTGCTCACTTTTCCATTATACCATAATTACCATATCTTTGACTCTGAGAAAATGTGGACGAAAGCGATCAAAGGACGGTGTGTGTGAACCTTCTTCTGCCAAATTGGGTTGAATAAGGAAAAGATTCCTTAGCATGTTTATTTGGCATTTGACCATTTAGCGAAAAAAATTCCGACCCAGATTCGCCAAAATCCCCATCAACGTGCAATCGGAGATTGACAGTTGAAAGACGGGCATAATTAAACATATTGTAATTTCCCATCATCTCCCAATTAAAGAAAAAATTACCATAAATATTCTAAACCAATTGTTTTTGTGCCAATTCAATCCAAAATCATTTTTTGCCAATTGATTCATAAACTTTTTGTATTTGCATCAATTCAATCCAGCCAACTATGGCTAAAAGTCGCTAACCTGGCAATTATTAATAATATTTAAATATTTTATGAATTATTTATTTATTTATTTTTCCTTTTTTTATTTTCTTTCTCTCTCTTTTCTTTTCGTTCTTCCTCCAGCTCGAGAGGAAAAGGAAAGGACGAGGGCAGCTTTGGATTTTTATTTTGGGGAGAGAGGGGGGGGTTTTTTCTAACGGGCATTTACCCTATTTTTCCAACTTTACCCTCATCAAATAGGAAAGTGGATCACACCTTGGTAGTCGAAACGTAAATTACCAACGGCTACCTCCGCAACAGTCAATGCGGAGGATTTGTTTTATTTTGTTTGAATCCTACAAAATATATATGTATATATTTGTTAGTATATAACTTATCGAATTGAAATTCAAAATATGTACATTTCATGGGACCAATTTTTCACAAAAGGGTAACCGGTCATCTATTAAAGCAGTTAAAAAAAAATCACAGAATTGAAGTTGTAAAACTGTATAATTAATAAAGACAACCTGGTCATCTTAATCAGACATTTTGATGGGCTCCAACTTAAACTCCTTTGATGATCTTCTGGAGTGATGGGAAGAGAGAGAATTTTATTCATAAATGGTGAAAAATGTTTGAATTTCGACTTCTTATGACAAGAAATTCTCCATGGATTTTGTCCAAATTAATAGAAAATTATGTAGATAAGAAAAAATTACCATCATGCTGATCCGTGAACTAGTTCTTGTTGGAAATTGTGTGTTTTAAAACTTCCGACATAATTAAATCAATGAACGTTGCTGGTGTTCGTTCCTACCTAACAATTATCTTGAGTGATGGAGAATTATGGGCTTACCCTCTTAATATATTTTGATGTAGAGTAAAAAAAAATGCCAATCGACCTATCTAAGTTAATGTCTTTGAAAATTACTATAATCATGTTCGGTGGTGCATGAATTTATTCTCCACATCTTGTGAATTGTTGCATGATAATTAAGTTCAGTGAATTGATCGGCTTGTGTTATAATGTGTTTATAAAGAGGTAATCGAGTTTCGATTTTCCTTGGGGGAGATGGCAATGCTCCTTCAAGAGATTAGGAATATAATTCCGTGCAATCATTTGCCAAGTCGATATTCTATTTGAGAAATCACACATCAATCGATATTAATAAAGTAGTGCAACATCTTTCATTCGAAATAATCTCAAGGGTCATGATTACCATCTCGTCCACGGAGCCTTACCCAATGCACATGAACCCGCAAGATTCACATGTGCCAAGCCGAATATTCGAATATAGTCCATGTTGATATAAAAAAACCAAGAAAAAAAAGTCACAAAAAAGAAGAGAAAAGCTAGCAGCAGAGATGACATATTCGATGTGCTCTTTGCATGGAATCCTTTTTTTTTTTCTTTTTTTTTTCTTTTTTTTCTGGTGAAGCAATGAATAACATTTCCCGATCCATTAATAACTTCAAGTCGAACATATCTTGAGTAGGCCCACTCGTTCCTCTGTCAAGGCCCAATCCATTTTAGTTCATTTGTAGGTCCATCATTGGCCTCCCTCTTTCTTCAATTCAATTTTGACTATCTGTCTAATCCTCTTTTACATTTCATTAACCATCTCTCCATCATTTTGGTATTGACCAAGCATATAAACTACATGAATTTTCCCGTTTTATATCACATTTTCTACGTGAATGTGACTATGAATGAACTGCACCTAATCTTATTACAAGTAAAAATTGAATGAGTCGATGATACATAAAAAAGATACATAAAAAAAAAGTTTTCTCTGCGCCCTCGAAGTGAGAGTTTTCTATAGAATTTGTAAAAATCTAGAATTTATTTTTCTCTTTCGATCAGGAAACTAAAGGTGTCTATTGAGATAAAATCAGCTACAACATAGGATACAACTTGACTCTAGAATAATATTAATGAACTTGTATATGTATGTACGTTGATCCTGTTCTTGTCGTGCTTTGGGGAAAACTTCAAAAAAGGACCTCAAGTGCTCCCATTTTTTCAATTAAGGGCCCGAAGTGCACTTTGTTTCAAAGAAGAGCCTGAAGTGGCTATAGTTGTTTCAAATAAGGGCCTGAGCTCGCTGGCCGACCGACCAGCTAAATTTTCCGGCCGATTAGGAGCATTTTTGTCAAAAATGTAATTTTAACCCAATTTCATTAGTTAAATTAAATTAACGATTAAAAAAATAAAACTAAGAAAAAAAAAACCCAAGCGGGAGGGTAGCCCCCTCCCACCTAAGTTTTCTTTTTTCTTTTTTGTCTTTTTTTTTCAATTTTATTTTTTTTAATTTTTAATTTAATTTAACTAATGAAATTAGGTTATTTGAAAAAAAAAACACATGATCGGCCGAAAAATTTGGCCGGTTGGCCGGTCGGCCAGCTCAGGCCCTTATTTGAAACAACTATATCCACTTTAGGCCATTCTTTGAAACAAAGTGTACTTCAAGCCCTTAATTGAAAAAATGAGAGCACTTGGGGCCCTTTTTGAAGTTTTTCCCGTGCTTTGTTATGAAATCACTGTCGAAGAATGGTTGGGCAAGTTGGTCCGGTGTCTGAAAATGACTCAGTCAATACATTCCAATGCCGTAGCCGTGTTGCCTTGACCCACCATCTACATGAAACATCAAGCGAACATTAAGCAGCCCAAGCATCTTTTTCTTTTCCAATAAGTAACAAAAAAAATTATTGTAGCTCAAAGAGAAAAATATCCATGCGAACATTAGTTGATCGACGACCCCTATACATACCCAATTACCTAATCGATGCGCATGTTCATGTATCATTCTTCGGGTACTAATTTATGGACTTCATCATATTGGGCGTCGAGATAACTTGTGTATTAAATTTCGAAACTCAGTGGAATACCGTTCCATATTGTTTACTTGATTTCTTATGGGAGTTAATGATGACATAAACGGTACATGAACTTTGGTCTAATATGCAATATGATCCATGAACTTTTAATTTGTCCAATATGGTCCATGAACTTTAATCTAATGTCCAATGTAATCCCTAAATTTTTATTTTGTTAAATATGGTCCCTAAACTTTTGGTACATATTTAGCTTAGTTTGCAACAACGTGAAAATGTTCGAACGTTGTCTCCTTCCGTTTATTCTCAATTCATGGATAATATTTAACATTTTCAATATAGGCCCAATGACTAAATTGAGCATGTACCTAAAGTTTAGGGGCAATATTGAATAAAATAAAAGTTCGTAAAACCACATTGCACAAATGGGTCCAAAGTTCTTAGGACCACATAAAAAAAATTAAAAGTACATTGGTCAAAGTTTATGGATTATTTATGTCATTTTTTCTTGCTTATGAATTATCATAAATACTCTTTACTTTTTAGTTTAAAATTACCGAATTGGTGATTTATTTTTCGCTCTTCTTTCAGCAGCAGGAAGTGCACGACTAGTAGTAAGAATGATCCATTGACATTAAAAAGGTGAGCCACCACCCACAACAATTGAACGGTCGAGTTTGCCGATTCCATGGGGGCAATTTTGGGGATAGCACTAGCCGCCGGAGCATCGAGCCGTCCCCCGCGGGTGGGAGTTTTTCTGCGGAAGACTAGTCTCGATTTTGATCTTTCAAATTGGACAAATTCATTAATCATTGGCATATGCGAACTGTCCAAATCACATATTGTACGAATAAAATGTAAGGGGCATTGAAAATAACAATTTTACAGTGGTAGGCCATACCATAACGTGTATCATTAACCGTTTCCTTTCATGTAATTTTATCTTAGTTATTTATTATCATTTGAGCTTATTTTGCTAAGGGGCGGAGGTAGGAATGTTCAGCTTGTGACTTAGGCAACTACATGATTACATAAGTTTCCACATTTTTTTGGGGTGCAAAGAGCGAAATTTTCATTTCAGGCATTAAAAAAAAGAAGAAAGAAAGTAGGGCATAAAGTTAATCGCACTAAAGCTAAGTAAACTCGAGACATTGTGAAAAGTGACTCAGACTTGGTACGGTAGCTCCAGTAAACTCGCTTAATTCGCTTCTAGAAAATAAAAACATGTACATGTCATAGCTATCCATAAAGCATAACCTAGGGCGATTCAATGATCTTGCATTATTATCAATCATGAGCACATTCGGCTAAGAAATTATCTCCAATAGTTTCGGTTTATGGCCATAGAAGATAAGGCGATGGGCATCTTAGGTTGCAACATCCGCACCGCGTCCTGTATAGAATATACGAAATCCTACAACACCGACGCAATTTGTAAAAGAACACAGAAAACTTCTTGTATATATCCTCATATCTATATCTAGTATTGGGGATTAAAAACACACCCAACTCTAGATCTTAACTCTAGAACCAAGAGGGAAAGAGTTGTAATAGTAGATAAGCAATTAATCAAAAATGCAGCTTTCAGATATAGTTGATTGATTAAGTGGGCGCAGATATTGAGAAGGTTCGAAAAAAAACTTCTAGAGCGCTCATCAGAATAGGAGCTAAGCTATATGGAGTCGAAGTGAGGGGTGCAAGTCGGCAAAGCTTGAGGATAGTCGACCGCATCACCTACAAAATTAATCGTTAACCCAAAATTGGGGGAGTCTAGAAGGATAGAGATGAGATAAAGGAGGTGCAGAGGGTGAGAGGGGTAGAGTAGAAATGTCTGGCCTCTCTTCTCCTCAGGTGAGGTCATGCTTCGAGGAATAGTTGGACGACAGCAGTGGGAAACCCTGAGGAGTGGAGAGTGGGGAGGGGGGAGCAATGGGAGGAAGGGGGGGGGGGGGGTGGGGGGGGGGGGGGTGGGGGGGGGGTGGGAAAGAGGGGGTAGGGGTGGGGGGGGGGAGAGGGAGAGGGGAGGTCCAAAAAGTTAGAAGGGGGATTCTTCTTTTTTTCAATGTAAATGTGGTTTCGCAAGTTTTAATTGATTAACAATATAAAGTAACGGGCGGAAATTGGAGAAGTTTTTTTTTTGCAAGATGAATATAAAGTCTTAGAAATAGGATTGTTATACTGACTAAACTCATCTTATTGCATAGATGGAAGTGTGTGTATATATCTATATATTTTCCATTGATATGTTCTTCCTAAAAAAAAAAAAGTACTAAATCTTTATGAAAAATAGAATGCGAATAGAATACTTTACTGACATGTCCTATTATTTTGTTTTATTTCAATGGGGGGGGGTTTTATAGTTACAAATTATTGTGATGATAGTTATGTGGATGATTCCGGAGACAAGAGATATAGCTAGTTCGCGACTAATTAGCATTGCTATTATTCTCATTATAGGTGTAGGAAGATGGGCTAGTAAACAGTAAATAATAAAGGCCGAGGGATACATTCTATTCTTCCATAGGCCATAATTCAAAGGGCCTTAAAGTGAATGAGAGAGACATGTGTGATGTATAGCACGCATACATATCGACACACAATAATCCTTTTGCAGAACGTTAAGATACAGGCGAAGTTACATTTGTGGAAACCACAACTCTTGAATGAGTGGACCCGCATCAATGAAATTTTTAATCATTTGTTATCTTATTTTGTGCTCACAAAATATACGTGGCAATCTCACAGTAAAAAGGAAAACTATACTATTAGATATATGAGGCATATTCGCTCTATCTGAGCTATCTTTAATAATAGAGATATCTCCTTTTAATGCCTTAGTTCTATTTGCATTCTAGCTCATCAAAAGGCCGATTTTCAAAAGCTCTAAATGTTGACAACTTGATTTTTTAACCAATTTTTATTTTTCAAAATTTTTTAAAATCCATAAAAAAATATGAAAAATTGAAAATCACACTTTGGGGACCTCCAGCCTAGCGTCTAGGTAACGCTAATTTGAGCAAAAAATATTTTTGCCTTATTTTTTTAAAATATTTTTCTGCAGATGTTATTATTTTCAAAATTCATAAAAAAAAAATCAATTAAACAAAGTGAAAAATTTGAAAATCAACTATTGGGGACCTCAGCCTAGCCTAGGGGATACCAATATTGGGGGCAAAAATAATTTTCCTTCATTTTTTGTATTTTATTTTCAATAAAAATTCTAAAGAAAAAATTCATAAAAAGTGGGAGAAAATTGCGAAAATCAACTTTTGTGGACCTTGGTTTGTCTTAGGGAACGTGGCATTTTGAGGCATAAAAAATTAATTTTTCATATTTTTAGTATATTTTCTGCATTTAGTTTTCAAAAATTCATTAAAAAAAAAATCTAATAAAAATTGAGGTTGAAAATTGAAAAAATCAACTTAGGGAGCCTTGACGCTAACGGCCTAGGCGACCTATTTCTTGAATAGCAAAATAAATTTTCTTATTTTTCAATTTTTTTATATTTTTTTAGTAAATTAAAATACTGAAAATTGTGTCATATAATAATAGCCTTCATGCAGCAAAATACAAAAATAATATCCATATTTTCGGCTTCTAAATTTTCTATGCATTTTGGCTTAATAAATTTTTGAAATAAAATTCAATTTGGAATTGAGGGTTTATTTTGTTATTTCATTTTGAATATATTTGAAATAAATTCATAAAACTTATTTTTAAGCTCCGTGAGATATTTTCGCTTGTCTGTGCTTTTTTTCGAGTGCGGGGTGACATTGTCCTCTATGCCTCATATTACATTTTAGTCCTATATCGCGCCCCATTCAATTTTGGAGCTTAAAATTACAAAAAGGGTCAATTGGTGTTGAATATAGAAGAAAATAAAAAATGAATATATAGAGGTTTGACCAAGCAACAATTTGACAGGTTCATACCATTGACTTAATGCAAGCGCGCAAAACCACAGAATCAAATATTCATTGAAGCTCACAGATGAAGGCATAAGGCATAACTAAAAGTAGCTATAAGAGAAATAAGGAAGAAAGAGAACATAAAGTTAGAAAAAATAGAGATTAGAAAAAAATTATAATTGCTCGCGAAGCCTTCAGCCATATTCTGGGAGCGATGGACAGAAGTTCGCACAGTTTTGCTTCTTCTTGAAGCTCACGTTAATACTCCCGTATGTGGCTATAGCTGTAAGGTAGAAAATGCAATTGTAGCATATTAAAGCTCGATTCTTTAAGACCGCAACTCATGATACAAGCGCTCTGAGCAACTCCGGCCAGCACTATTTTGACGGGGGGGGGGGGGGGGGCGGCAAAGGAGTTGTTGACTGGTTTTTGATAAAAACTGTCAGGGCTTACGTGCAGAGGGGGGTACAGCTGATTTTCTCAAGCTCTAAGAAGAATCAAAGGGAGAGCTCGGCATTCTGATTAAAATAAAGGGATCCTAACGAGAACTGAGGGGGAGAGAACGAAGCGGGGAGAGAAAAAGAATAGGGTATAGAGAGAAAGGTTCTCGGAGCTCACTGGGGCAGCGATTGAGAGGGGGCTTCGAAGGGAAAAAGGCTTGGAGAGTTCGGGTCACGACGAACGAAGCAAAACGCGAGCTACGGCCAAAACCATCCCGGAGCTTCGGCATACGTCATAACGAAGGGCTTATGGAATCAGACGGCTACAGGGCGTGATTTCATCGTCGAAAAGGTGCGTTCGTGGCATGAAGTCAAACCTTCTGAATCCGATTCAATGGCGGATCTTCGATCCGACCACTTGTTTCTTGTAATTTTCGTTCGTCACGTCTAAGATCGCTTCTGAAGCTCCGCCTATCCTCTTTTATGCTTTGGTTTGCGTCGAAATTTCGAGATGGAACTTGTTTTTTTCTTTTTGGTTTAATTCCTTTTTTCATTTTCTCGTTCTTTGTTGGGGGGAGGGGATTTTTTTTTGTGTTTTCTTTTTTTTATTGTTTTTTAACCTTCTCAACTGGCTCGGCCATGGAAGTTGCAATTCGTGGACAGCAATGAAGTGCATTGAATGACATTCGAAATGGTCTCATGCGTGAAGTTTGCAAATCTCTCTTTATATGGCTTGCTTGGGGGGGGGGTGGGGGGGGGGAGGGGGGGGGAGGGGGATGCGTTAGATGGATTCGAATAAAGGTTTAAGTTGGAGATTTGTGATCGGGCCGGAATCGGCTATTTTTTTTTGGGGTGGGCCAAGGTTGACTGTCAACCTTCGTTCGTAGTCAACCGTCCCATAGTTCGACATGTAGCCCGCACATGTAGTGTCTACGTGTGGGCGGCCGCGTAGAATTTCAGATTAATAATTCATTTTTTAGAATGAGAAACAATTATTTTTCAAAAATAAAATTCCTTTTGATCTAGTGGGGGCCATAGTAGTTTGCTACGGCGTCACATCTGTATGTCTATTTAGATTAGAAGTTTATAAAAAAAATATATTATATTTTTATAATAAAAAAATCTAAAAAAATTTAAAATTCAAATTTAGCATTAACTCAACATATCGTACGTTTCGCGTAGAGTTTAGGGTGTTCGAATTTGAAAAACGCAAGGTCTGGGTAGTGGGGGCCTGGTCGAATCTGATCCTCTCGTCCGTATAAAAATAAAAAAGAAACATAAAGAGGATAAATCCTTAGAAAATATAAATTAAAAAAATTTCAACAATAGTAATAAATAAATAAATAATACCATACTATGTCCGTTTTATGTAATTTAGGTCAAACTCCGTGTGGGTTCTCAGTTCATAGGGGGGGCTCGGGTTCAACCCTACCCGGTCGGAAAAATAAATATAAAATAATAAAAAAAATTATAAAAATAGTAAATTATTAAATAGAAAAACTTCAAAAAATCATATAAAGATTATGCTCCAAAA
>JAGVVM010007833.1:0-13475 GCA_019149425.1 Psidium friedrichsthalianum | reverse complement strand
GGGTTGACTGGAGGGAGATACGCTGGGGTATTGAGGACAGAGAGCAGTGGTAGATCCAAATAGCCTGAGAGGAAGCCAAGCAAGACAACGGACGCAGCAACAAACCAAAGCAGGCGAGAGAAGCATGAGCAGCAGCCAAGCACGTGCACGAATGGCTGAGAGCTGGAGTAGAGGAGCAGCTTTAAGCAGTGGCTGGATTCAACAAGCAGAAGTTTCCAGCCGAAGAAACCGAAGAAAGAAGAAGTAGAAGTAGCAGATGGCCGCGGCAAGCAGGCATAGTAAGCTCTCGCAGCCGAGAAGAGGAGAACGACAGCAGCAACCGAGAGTTCAGTAGCAGCGACGGTGAGAGACCAGCGGAAGACAATGAAGATGAGTAACAGATCCACGAGTAGACAAGTGAAAAGAAGTAGCAGAAGTAGCCGAAGCAAAAGGGATAGCAGCCACAGCAGTTCAAAGCCTCGACGAAGGGGAGGGAGAGAGAAGAAAGCCGTGATAGTAACCAACAAAGGACGCCAGACAGCGGGGGGGGGAAGCTCGTAGGCCAGTAAGCCTATGGTAGTAGGCTCGACCAAGAGAATAGAACCTCCAGCAGCAGGCCAAGGGAAACACGAGCTAAAGCTAGTACTCCAGCGAGCAGCGGCACAGAAGGGGGAAACGAAGAAGAAACAGCCAAGCAGCCGAGACAAACGAGCAGCAAAGGAACAAAGTTGCAGTAGGGTGGCTCGAGCTTTGCGAGGGGAAGAACTAGAGCTGGAGTGGAAAGCAGCAAGCACAGCCCAGTAGAATAGACCAGCCAAAAAGAAAACAAAATGAAGAAGGAGAAGAAAGGAAGCTGAAGAAGATGATGTGAAAAGTTTCTCGCGTGAACAGGAGGGGTGTAGAAAGTTGGTGGCTGAAGTTAGCCTTTTTACATGGGGAAAGAAGCTTCAACAAAGAGGACAATAGAGAAAGACATTGGGGAAATTGTGGTCATCATTCAGTAATGCAAGGGGAAGTGATAGGGGAGGGGAAAAGGGCAGAGGCACAGGTGCGCATTTGGGGAGGAAGATAACCGGCGAAGAAGAGAAAAAAATAAATGAGAAAAAGGAATCCAACAAGTTTAAATTTCATTGTCCTCTTAGCCAATAATTGGAGGAGAAAAGGTAATAGCAAATTTAAGGACCGGGAGAAAAATTTCGCCCACAGCGAATAGGTATAATTCGAGTTTATTCGATGAGGATTCGGCTATGTTGGTCTCGACCTGAACGAATAAATCTTTAGTGCGAACGAAGGATTTTTTTTTCAGCGTGATTGGATGCAATTCAAATTTCGGACTGACGCTTCAACTAATTTGACATTCGCATCGGAAATTAATCTTCTTTCCACAAAAGAATTTTATTACAGATTTCGAATGTCGAATTTCGAGACGTCACACAACGAGGTAAATGTAATAAGGAGGGAGGAAGAAAGATCTTATCATCTTTGCTATCTTAATATATCACGTTGATCTCTTGATGTTAAGCTAGGGGATCTAGTGCACATTAGGCTCTCACTCCTTAAAATCCAGTATATCACTGTCGATAAGCTTTTGAACCTTAATCTTGAGTTAGATATAATTGTCTGTACCATGCCCCCTTTCTCCCATATGGTAAACGCACGACTTGGTCTCATCATAGCCTTTGAACTTGGAGAGGATTATATCTTGACATTTCCTTAGCTACCATTCCCTTTCGAGAGTATCGGAGTAGTTTTGAGAGTGGCATGGGAAGTGGTGTATACTGCATTGGTGATTTATACTTGACTCAAAAACCATCGATGTTTCCTAAAATGTGCTATCTTCAAGTGGAGTTGATTCTGAAAGGTTCTTTTGTTTCAAAAGATTTGGCACAAACGCCACATCAGCAAAAGGTTCATATCCTCATTTTCTGGATATTGTTGTCTTGATGGTACTTCGAGTGTTCTTTTCTCTCCTTCATGGGCCCTTTTGCTCGTTCTCCCATTTTCACAAGCTGAGTAAAGGTCAAGCACCCAGAGGTATTCAATTGTCAAATAATTCAAATGGGAGCGCTCTCAAAAATAGTTCCATAGTTCATCTTCTCGGATAGAGGCTTAACTTGTGTTGCCATAGTCTACAAAACATTGTGCGTATGTGACACCTAATCATATTTTCTCTTTAAAATTAATAAAAAATACATAAAAATTAAAAAAAATTAAAAAAATCCACTTTGGGAACCTTGGCCAAGCCTAGGGAACCAATTTGACATATTTCAGTATTTTCTTGCATTTTATTTTCGAAAATTCATAGAAAATCAAATAAAAATGAGAAAATTGAAAAATCAACACTTTTGAAGCCTGGCAAGCCTAGGCAACCATTTTTTTAAAAAAATTAATTTTTCATTTTTGGCATTTTTTAATATTTTTCAGAAATTGGAAAATATTTTAAAAAATTACATTTGAGGTAAAAAAAAATATGAACAAAATAGTCAATATTTTTCTTTAATTTTCTATTCATTTGGCCGAAAGAAAATCTACAAAAATTAATTTGGAATCAAGAATACTTTGTTAATCTCATTTTCAGGTTAATTGAAAAAATTATAGAAAATCCATTTTAGCTCTGTAATTTCGATTTTACATTTCTGGAGTCGTGACATTATCCTCTAATAGTCTAAATTTTTCAATGGTCTGATGGTACATTTTTCGTTCTTGCATTCGATTTTCAAATTCAATTTATCACTTGATGGGTCTTCTCTTTTGCATTACCAGCTTCTTCTTGGGTGTTCTTGTCATGAATAGACTTTGGTCAGTTCTTGAACTAGCTAAGAAAGACAAGGAGACCTACTCTGGAAAATCAATCTCACCGCGCTGAGGTGAATGCTAATTATCGATGCGCTTTATTCCGAGAGAGGAATCAGCGATATGAGGCATGATTTGGTGATTCTGGCAGGGCATTCCAAACTATGAGAGACCTCAAAAGGAGAAAGGTAAAGGAGTTGATAGAATGAATGAATGAAAGACGCTTACTAAAGGACTTAATCCACAATTTGTTCTGAGTCACAGTGTGTCTACGGGAGTTGCCGAAATTCCTTCCAATCTTCTGAGACTATCAAAACCCCCATTGCCTAGTACGAGTTTGGTGTGAATTTTATGGACCCAAAGTTGATGCTATTTGGGAGGCTTTGACAGATGGTGGATTAAAGGCTAGAGCAAAGTGGGATTGACCAACAATTTTTCTTTCAAAGCTAATGGGTTGCTTACCGGCGAACCACATATTTTACCGGCATATTCAATTTTGATTACAAGGGAAGTGATTACGAAGCCTAGTTTCAAGCGGGCAGTGGTGCCTTATTTAGCGCAAACTATATCAGAGTGGGACACCTCTCCTTTCTTTGGGTGGTGAAGTATTTTGGGCTGGACGGCATCGAAATTCTGGTATTGGATATGCTATTCAATAAATAAAAGTCCATGGTCTTGCCTTGATGAGATTGATGCCTTTTTGACGACTACAGATTCGGCCATAAAGTTGCTATCTAAACCTACAAAACAAAAAATGAGTGGATGGAGAACTAAGACAAAGAAAGGCACTGAAAGAAAAAATGATGGAAAGGCGGATGATGAAAGGTGGAACGCGATGATGACTGGGGTGGGCTCTGGTGCCGAAAGAAAGAGCAAGAATGTGGAAGACAACAAAAAAAAAAAGCGCCACTAGTGGAGCTGGTAGGGAAAGGGAATGATACTAAAAAAGAAAGGAGTCGGAAGAAAAAAGGAGGTTGTCCTTTGGAGGGATGGGGCTTGAGGATCTTTTTTCTCCTCCATGATGAAAGAGTTCCAGACTTGTTTTTCACCGAGTGCTTGAGGGAGGCGAGAGTAGAGCGGACCGAGAGAGAGAGAGAGAGAGAGAGAGAGAGAGAGAGAGAGAGAGAGAGAGAGCGAGGAAGAGTGGAATAAGTTGGAGAGCCGAGCCGATCGCCGCTGACCTCACTGTCGTGCAGCCGAACCTGCCGCCGCATCACTACCAGGCAGCAGCAATGTTTCTGGTAGTCTATGTTGTCAGTTTTCCACTAGATGAAGATCTCAGCCACTCTTTATCAATTCTAGGAACTCTTTATTGAGGCAACAAATCAGCCCGATAATATTGGAGAGAATAATGGAGAATCAAGCAAATCGCACAAGAATAGCAAGAGATAATTACGTGCCAATCCTGATCTGTTGTAAAGTTGGTTATTTTTGTAATTCCCAAAACGTCATTCTCTGTACACGTGTATATATTCTCTTCACCGTTGATTGAAGAATATAGTGAGAATTTCTTCACCAAACCTGTGCCCTCATTTTCAATTTGGTATCAGAGCCTACTGCTCCCATACGCAACAATGGCCTCGAACCCGAAATATCCCTTCCCATCATCAATCAACGTAGCTAATTTCGTTACGTTAAGACTCACCGAAAAGAACTACCTTCTCTGGGAAACACAAGTAATGTCTCTGATTGAATGTCAGGACCTACTCGGTTTCCTCACCGGAGATACAAAGCCACCGACTAAAATGGTGGCAGGTGCCGATGGGACTGAAGTCGATAACCCCGATTATGCGGCGTGGGTCCGCTCAGACCGTCTGGTGAAATCTTGGATTGTAGGTACTCTCTCGGAAGATGTTCTTTGCTATGCCGTAGGACTTCAAACTGCAGCAGAGGTATGGAAACACTCACAGGTCACTTCAAACAGTGCTCGGAGGCTCGAGAGTTTGATTTGCTCAGCCGATTGCAGCGCATCCGCAAAGGAAAAAGGTCTCTCGACAAATACTTGGTGGAATTCAAGTCCATCTGTGATCAGCTTCAAGCAATTGAAAAACCTGTTTCCGACACAAACAAGGTTTTTCGATTGCTTGAGGGCCTCGATGAAAGTTATGAGTCATTCAAGACCACCATGTTGCGTCCTCCACTGCCATCATATGCTGAATTGGTTCCTCAGCTTCAGAGCTTTGAACTGCGGACCGGTCGAAATTCTTCTGACACGGCTGATTATGATAGCATGGCCTTCGTAGCTCAGAAGTTCCGTGACACAAATAGAGGATCCTATCACGGACGGGGTCGAGGCTCGCGAGGTCGTAGTTCTGCTCGAGGTCGCGGCTCCTACTATGGCTCTGCCTCTCAAGGAAGTTCTAGACAACCCACCGCAAACTCAAGAGCCCCTAATACTGCTCCTCCGGTACGTAATGTGGTGATTTGTCAAATTTGTCGTAAGCCTGGACATGATGCTCTCCGCTGCTACTCTCGGTTTGATAACAGTTCCAGAGTGAGAATATTCCTGAAGCTCTGGCTGCTCTTCATGTTTCTGACCTGACTGATTCTGAGTGGCATCCCGATACCGGTGCTACTGCTCATATTACGGACAATCCAGGTAACCTGAAAGAGCTTATTCCCTACCATGGTCCTGATTCGGTTATAGTTGGTGATGGTACAGCCTTACCTATTACTCATGTTGGAACGGGAGTTGTTGAAAATAAGTCAGGCAAATTACCTCTTCACAATGTTTTGGTCGTTCCTGAGATGAAGCGTAATTTATTGTCCGTATCTCAGTTAACCCGTGACTATCCATGCTACTTCGAATTTAATGCTTCTGGATTTTCTATAAAGGATTCTCGGACGCACAGGGTCTTGATGACAGGGCCAAATCAGATGGGTCTTTACACCAATAAGGATGCACTCACCACCCCCCTTGAAGCTTTCTTTTCGGTACGGAATAAAGCAGCAGATGAGCTCACATGGCATCGGCGGCTCGGTCATCCTAATGGTCGTATTCTTCATTTTCTGCGTCGGAACAATTTGATATCGGTGACTAAATCTTTTGGAACTCTTGTAGTAGTTGTCAAATGAGTAAAAGTACGAAACTACCGTTTTCCTTATCTACATCTCATTGCTCTTACCCACTAGAAAAATTGCATTGTGATTTATGGGGTCCTAGTCCCGTGGCATCCCCACAAGGTTTTCGGTACTATGCTATCCTAGTTGATGACTACTCTCGATACAGTTGGTTTTACCCTTTAAGACGCAAATCTGATTTTTTTGAAGTCTTCTGCTCATTCCAAAAGTTGGTGGAAAATCAATTTGATCGGAAAATAAAAGCTTTTCATTCCGATGGGGTGGTGAATTTGTTGGTCGGGAGTTTCTTAATCATCTTAAGAATTGTGGTATTCAGCATACTTTGTCTTGTCCCGGTACACCGGAACAAAATGGCATCTCAGAGCGCAAACACCGTCATGTTGTAGAGCTCGGCCTCGCCGCCTTATTTGAAGCTTCGGTGGCCTCTCCGGTATTGGTTGAAGCCTTTGAACCGTGGTCTATCTTATCAATCGACTCCCATCCTCTTTTTTACGTGATCGAACACCTTTCTCTATGCTTTTCAACAAGGATCCGGACTACTCCATTTTTAGGGTCTTTGGTTCACGGTGTTATCCTTACTTACGGAATTACATGATTAACAAATTTGATAAGCGGTCACTTCCATGTATATTCCTTGGTTATAGTGAAAAGCACAAGGGATACAGGTGTCTTCACCATTCCACGGGGCGTGTCTATATCTCTCGCCATGTCATCTTTGATGAAACTTATTTTCCCTTTGAGCATTCTACTCAGGAACGTTCATCTACGGGGGAGATCTTCTCGTTGGACCATTGGCTGCCAGTAGAGACAATCCAGCAGCGAGCCCAACTTCACAGCCTTCAGAAGCGGAGACAGCCCAACAACAGAGACCGCCAGTCAGCCCGATAGTTCCGACTCAGGCCTCAGGCCCGCTCGCTACTGCTACTCCCGTGTCCTTGCCCGTCCTCTGGCCCGCTCGCTAGCCCGCTCGCTGCTCAGGCGCCTCCAGCCTACCTGTTGCCCGGCCCGTCCCCACAGCCTGCCTCACCACCTGATGACCTTGATCCGGTCCAGCTGCAGCCTAGTCCTCCCGGTCCTGCTCTGAGTGATTTAGCCGTACCACTCGTTCCCTCTCACATCATGACGACTCGCGCTAAGGCTGGGATTTTTAAGCCTAATCCTCGGTATGCCTCTCTTGTTGTTTCCTCGATTCCTCTTGAGCCTCGTACAGTTAAGAAAGCTCTCCAACACCCGGGTTGGCGGACTGCTATGCTTGATGAACTTGATGCTCTCTCCACTAATCGTACATGGACTCTTGTTCCTCGCTCACAGTCCATGAATATTGTTGGGTGTAAGTGGGTCTTTAAAACCAATTGCGAGCAGATGGTACACTTGATCGTCTCAAGGCTCGACTTGTTGCTAAGGGGTTTCATCAGACTGAAGGTATTGATTTCTTTGATACTTTTAGCCCGGTCGTCAAACCCGGGACCATCCGTATTGTCTTATCGGTTGCTACCATTCATCATTGGCCTATTCGACAGTTGGATGTCAAAAATGCATTTTTACATGGTGACTTAGATGTCCCTGTTTATATGGAGCAGCCTCCCGGGTTTCGCGATCCTGTCTTCCTGATCATGTCTGTCTACTTCATCGGGCTTTATATGGCCTCAAGCAGGCTCCTCGTGCTTGGTTCACGAAGTTCAGTGATTTTCTTCTGGGGTATGGCTTCTTCTGCAGTACTGCCGATCCCTCGCTATTTATCTACCGACATTGTGATCACACTATTCTTCTCTTGCTCTATGTTGATGACATTATCATCACGGGTGACTCTCCTGCATTGCTCGATCATTTAGTCTCGCACCTCAGTCGGGTTTTCTCGATGAAGGATCTGGGTCCACTCCATTACTTCTTGTATGAGGTGCATTCCTCTGTGGATGGCTTGTTTTTGTCCCAACGAAACTATGCGCTTGCTCTTCTTTCTCGCGCCCAAAATGTCCAACTGCAAGCCCATCTCCACACCAATGGCTACAAAGCAATCTCCAGTTCGTGGAGGTGATCAGCCCTTTTCTGACCCTACTTCCTTCCGCAGTATTGTCGGTGCTCTCCAGTATCTGACTCTTACACGCCCAGATCTCTCCCTTGCAGTTAATGTCGTATGTCAGCACATGCATGCTCCGACGGTTGCTCACTACCAATTGGTGAAGCGCATTCTTCGTTATGTTCAGGGCACTCTTCATCTCGGACTTCGTATCCTCTCTCGCAGTTCCCTGGATCTATTTGCTTTTGCCGATGCAGACTGGGCTGGGTGTAAGGACACTCGACGCTCTACTACGGGTTATTGTGCCTTTCTTGGTTTGAATTGTGTCAGTTGGAGTGCTAAGAAGCAATCGACCGTTGCTCGTTCTACTGCCGAGGCCGAGTATCGTGCTCTGGCGTCTGCTACCGCCGAATTGACGTGGATCTCATTTATATTACGTGACATTGGCGTACCTCAGCCCAAACTGTCTTTATTGTTCTCTGACAATGTCTCTGCTCTTCATCTTACAGCTAATCCGGTCTTCCATGCTCGGACTAAGCACATTGAAATAGATTATCACTTTGTTCGAGAAAAGGTTGCTCTTGGTCATGTCATCACTCGGTATGTTCCGTCCTCTTCCCAGATTGCTGACATCCTTACGAAGCCGCTTGCACGTGCAGTTTATGTTCGTCTACGCACCAAACTCGGGCTTTGCTTCTCCCCATTGCCCGGTTTGCAGGGGAGTATTGAGGCAACAAATCAGCCCGATAATATTGGAGAGAATAATGGAGAATCAAGCAAATCGCACAAGAATAGCAAGAGATAATTACGTGCCAATCCTGATCTGTTGTAAAGTTGGTTATTTTTTGTAATTCCCCAAAACGTCATTCTCTGTACACGTGTATATATTCTCTTCACCGTTGATTGAAGAACATAGTGAGATTTCTTCACCAAACCTGTGCCCTCATTTTCAATTCTCTTATGTACATATTCACTTTCGCCATTGGTGCTGGGCCTGTAACCGGTGTCATCATACCAGAACTAAGCAGCACGAGAATGCGTCGGAAGATCATGGGTTCAGCTTTTGTGTGCATTGGGTCTGTAACTTCTTGGTTGATCTCTTCTTCCTTGAACTTACTGAGACTTATGGAATCAATTCAGTTTATGGTGGCTTTAGTGGCGTTTCCTTGTTATCTGCGATATTTGCTTATTATTTCATAGTAGAAACAAAAGGAAGGTCACTTGAAGAAATAGAGATGTCCCTAAATCCCAAGTTGCAGGCTAGAAATAGAGACAACTAATCATATCTTGAACTCAACGTTTGTTGATGAGGCGAGGAGCTCAATCTAAGTTAAATTCTGATGCTAGATGAACTTTCCAAGAGTTCATGCATCGTCAATCTTGCAGCCTAGGCTTCACCTCCAAAGTACAAGCTAACTATACTCCTCAAGGTAGAGGTTGGGGATACTCACAGTTTCTATTGGATGGGTTGAGTGAATGCTAGTCCGACAATGACTTCGGAGACAAAAGTCGAAGATGCTGACGATAGCTTGGATGATCTTGCATTTGCGCCCTGTGTGCTCTGTAGAGAGATATTCACCACAAAATAAAAAGGCATACACAGTCAGTACTACGTTAGCGGATGAGATGACAAGATTGCACAGGAAATGTTAAAGGAGAATCCTCTAGTAGGTTTTTTTTTTTTTTTTTTTGGCCCCAATAATTTTCCAGTAAGTCGCTATAATTTAGCTACTAGGTAGATTTCGAGTATTCATTTGCATGATTGTTGTTATGGCTCCGATCCTTGTAAGGTGGACCACTTTTGAATGTGGGAAGAATGTGGGGGGCGTACTGTGTATAATTAGAAGTTATTGAATAGTTTCTAGAAAAAAAAATTAAAAAATGATTTTAAAAATCCAAAAAAAGAAAATTCCTAAGAAATTCTCAAAAATTTCAAAACTTCCCAAAAGTTTCAAAAAACTAGAAAATGAGCCATTTCGACTAGCCAATCCTATTTTTGAGGAATTCCCTTCATAATCTTTTTAAAATGACGATTTTGCCTCTTCTGGGCAAATTATCTTGAAAAATTCTAGAAAATTTAGAAAAATATCAAAAATTAGGAAATGAGCCATTTAGATTGGCCAATCCTATTTTTGATGATTTCTCTTCATGACCTTTTCAAAATGACTATTTTGCCCCTTATAGGCAAATTGTCTTGAAAAATTTCACGAAATCCAGAAAAATCCCAAAAATTAGGAAACGGGCCATTTCGACTGGCCAATCTTATTATTGATGATTTCCCTTCCTGATCTTTTTAAAATGATGATTTTGCCCCTCATGAGCAAATTGTCTCCAAAAAATTCGAAAAATTTCTCAAAAATTGTGAAAAATAGGAAATGACCACATTCAACTGGTTTGACCTACTTTTACTTCTCAAGCCTTAAAAAATGACCATTTTTCCCTTCTGATCAATTTAACCCAAACTTTTTCCAATCATCCCAAATGATTTTTCATGGAATAAAATGGTACCGAAAGGACGTTAGAGTAATCTAGCGTAACCAAATCCCTGGACTCTGAATCTCTAGTTTATAGAAGTAATTTAGTTCTCCCGCTAACTTACTTAGGTTTCTAATCGACCTACCAAGAAAGATTAGTGGTAACTCTAAATTCTAAAACCATTAGGAAAAGAACCTAAATTGCGATTTGATAGGACTTGGGAGGATCCAAATTAGGTTAGTCAATTAACTTGATAATCCATTCACCCGATCGAAACTTAAAATTTTCGGGTCGCGATAGCTTGACGACTCCGTTGGAGAACTTGTTCTTAATTTTTAAAATTTAAGAACCTAGAGGACTTAGGCTAGAAAAATTTCATGAAAATTCATTTGGTTTGAGAGTTGGTTGGATTCTAATCTTTAGGTATTAGATGGTTGCAAAATATGAGTTATAAGAGGTGGAGTGTTTGCCTGACCCTTTGTTTTGCAGGCTTGGTATGTGAAAATTGTGATTTAATTTTTGAACTATTGAAACGGTGTTTGCATTTAATTGTTGTGCATGATTAATCGCTTTAGTACTACATCACACATGTCCCGTGGCTGGACCTGAGCCACTAGTTTTAGGATGGTATTGTGATTTGGTTCGAGCGTTCAGTGTGAGATCACGTTGAAAGTTAGTCTAGATTCAATCTTGAACTTCTTTTCAAAATGAATTTTGAAAGTTAGGCCTCGGCTCAGTAAGATTACCGAAGCGGGTGTTATAATTTTTGACTTGGGCAGCCGAAGTGGAAAGGCCCAGCTAATCCTGGTTACGTCGTGGGATCACGGCTAATCTTGATTATGTGCACGAGATTGTTGCCTTGCGATAAGCCTTTCGCTTCAATTTGTGAGCTTTTATGGTAGATAGGCTAAGATTTAAACTCACGATTCATGTATATGTGTATATGATTTGCATTTTGTTTTCAAGATGAAGTAAGTTCTCTAACTTTATCTTATATTTATTCCGGTCGGTCCATGTTAGTTGTCGATCAAATTTTGAATTTAACATCGTGGTCATTTTTTCAAAAGAAAATAAAAATCAAATTGATGTCCCATTTCTAAAAAAAATGAATGTTGAAAAATCCCTTAAGGGAATTTTGTTGACCAATAAAGAATTTTGTCACATCTTTTCTGCTTTAATAGAAATGAGATTTTCTTGACAAATTTATCCCTGAAAATTCATTTTGATAAAAGAAGAAAATTACTTCGGGAATTTACTAAATGTCAAAGGACTTTATTACATTTCTTCTAAGTTATAAAATCTGTAAGAAAATCCTTTTTGAGAAATTCACTTGTGTCCTCCTAAGAAAATTTTTTCTGATTTCTCCACAAAATGGAAAAATAAAATTGGACTAATGTAGGAGTCATGGACCGACCTCTCTTGGATCACATCCTCATTATTTCCTCTACTTTTGCAGGGAATCATAGGCACCCCAAGCGAGAGCTAAATTGGGCTCATTAATGATAATATGACGGGAATAACTTTGAAGAATACGAAAGGATGGGTAGTTTCCGATGTCTTAGCCGATGATCCTGGGGGCAAGAGAAGAAATCGATCCTCCCAAAGATAGAACCGTGTCGACCGATGAGCACGTATGGGCTATGTATTTTGATGGGGTGGTAAATTTATTCGGATCGAGCATTGGGGCATTCTTAATGTATTGGGGGGATTCCTGCACTTTTTTGAGAAAAGCATAGACTGTGTAGTCAGAACCCATGAAACAAGTATGTTAACCCAACTTCGCAAAGTCTTTCTGATTAAATCCACCAAAGGCCTACCTTTTAGCTTCCTTAAATTTGAGCAACATGGAGGACTTTGGACGACCAGTGCTCTATTATTGAGCATGGCGCACAGGCATTTCTGCCGACACAAATAAGTGGACGCCGAAAGAGATAGCATGAGTGAAGTGGGGCACGCAACAGGTGGCCTGGTTCATTATTAGCACAATGACTGAATGGTTACAGCTGTATTAATTTACACGACTGGTCAAATGGGGGCCGCCGCCGAATCCTTTTTTCGTGTTCTCGATATCATCATCAAAAGGGAGTGATGGAGCCTCACCTTTATCTGTTAGACTATATGCCATCATCTTACGGCCATCATCTGTCAAGATAAGACAAGATTGAGGCAATCCTACCAGCTGAGGCAGAGATACGTTCACTATGTATTTTTTCAGAAGCACAATTGATAGAGGCGGATTAGATCCAGTAGAGGCGAATGACCTTGCCCTATGAAGGTTGCGGCCAACAGTCCCTCTTCCAGAAGGGAAGATTGCTCCGAACTATGGTAGCCTATACGTCGGGAAGAAGGTGCTCCCCGAAGGTGCTTTGATCCTAACTGAGATGGATGGTCGTATTTTCTCTAGCACGGTTAACTCTGATTTTGTAAAGAAAAGAAGAGATGGCAGAAGATTAAAGCATAAGTATCGCGACCTGAAAATTTAATTTTTCGTGATCGATCGGGTGAACGGATTATCAGGTTAATTAGATTAACTAACCTAATGCGAACCCTCCCAAGTCTTACCGAATCGTAACTTTGATTTTTGTTCAAATGATTTTTTGAATTTGGAGTCGCCACTAATCATTTTTTAGTAGGCTGATTAGGCACCTAAATAAATTAACTGGAGAATTAATTTATTTCTGCGAACTAGAGAAAATGAGTTCGGGGAATGGTTACACTAGATCACTCTAATGCCTTTTTGGTACCATTTTATTTCATGAAATCTCATTTGGGATGATTGGGAAAGATGTGAGTCAAACTAATCAGAAGGGCCAAATGGTCATTTTTCAAGGCTCGAGAAGTGGAAATAGGTCAAACCAGTTGAATGTGGTCTTCCTTATTTCCCACAATTTTTGAGAATTTTTCTAAATTATTTTTCTGATTTTTTGGAGACAATTTACCCATGAGCAGTAAAACTATCATTTCATGAAGAAATGGGAGTCAAAGTTACAAAATATGGGTCTGGCCAGTCAAAATTGATCATTTTCCATTTTTTGCAATTTTTGAGAATTTTTCTGATTTTTCCTAGACGATTTGTCCATAAGGAGGAAAATCGTCATTTTGAAAAGATCAGGAAGGAAAATCATCAAAA
>JAGVVM010007832.1:0-22019 GCA_019149425.1 Psidium friedrichsthalianum | reverse complement strand
ACCGAGTGGATTAGGTAGCACGCATCTTTTTTTGTTCGCCCATTTGGAACAGGCGATATGTTTTTCATTACGTGTTTACCGAGTGGAATGGGTAGCACGCATCTTTTCATATTCACCCATTTGGAACAGGTGATATTGTTTTTTCATTTCGTGTTTACCGAGTGGATTAGGTAGCACGCATCTCTTTATTGTTCACCAAGGAGAACAGGTGATATTGTTTTTCATTTCGTGTTTACCGAGTGGAATAGGTAACACGTATCTTTTGAATATTCATCCTGTGGATTTATCTTTTGTGTTTGCTCAGGCATCACAAACCTATTTCATGTTCACCGAGTGGATTAGGCGGCATGATTTCCATATTTTGTGTTCACCGAGTGGATTAGGTGTCACAAACCCTTTCGTGTTCACCGAGTGGATTAGATGTCACGATCTCTTTTCGTGTTCACCGAGTGGATTAGGTGGCACGACCAATTTCATGTTCACCGAGTGGATTAGGTGGCATGATCCTTTTCATGATTGCCGAGTGGTATAGGCAACACGTCTCTTTTAATCAAATCATATCATGCGCTGTTTCGCATTTGTAGGAAACTACAGGTAACAGATAGGCGACTCATTACTTTGGGAACCTTACTTCGAGTGGATTAGAAGTTTGGTAATCAAAGGAATTGAGAGCATTAAAATGCATTTCTGAACTCGGATGCTTTTATATGCGATCCATATGCAAGGCTCTTTATTGCTCTACATGAAGTGAGAAGCCTCGACATATGTTCCTTATTGTCTGCATTTTTGCATATCATGCATCATTTCATTTGCATAGAAAATGGGATTAAAACTCCACAAAAATTTCATTCATCATTTGGATTGTCAAAATTTAGGGATCAATTTTGTCTTTGAGCGAAACCTCTATGAGCCTCCGCTCAAAGAGGGGCAGCTGTTGACACCTAAATTTTTTATTTTTATTTTTATTTATATTGCAAAAAAATGAGAATTTATTCTCACAAAAAAAATATTTCCTCATGATTTGCATATTTATTTTATTCATGCATTACATTTGGATCGATTTGGACCGGCAGATTGAGCTTAAATCAAAGAGTTCTAACCCATTGAAACTCTTTAATATTATGAAAATTAAGGGTTTAAAGCAATTAAAACTCCTAAATTCAGAATTTCTAATCTAATGGCTCTAATTTAATCTTAGCTAGGCTTAATCCTACGGTCCTTAATAAATCCTACTAGGGCTAGGATTGATCTAACTCTATAAATACTTGCCTAAGCTTAGGGTTCAAAGGGGGGACATCGACATTACTCTGAAAATTCAGAATACAAGGGAATGAAGGCAAGAAAGAGAGAGTCAAAAGACGAAGAGTCCTTGGTTGGAGCCGTGCTTGCTCCTGCTTCATTCCAGCCCTTTTGCTCTGTCCATTGTCGTCTTTGTTAAGTCAGAAGAGAGAGCTATAGATTGTCTTTGCAGGTCCACACGTTGCTGTCCCACTGCTGCTGCTGCTGTCCCTTCCTTCCTGAGGTCAATGACGCTGCCATAAAAGATCAAGTGTTGAGCAATTATGTGATAAGCAAGAAAAAAGCTGATTTCAAGCTGCTGTCCAGTTCTTTTCTAACCGCTGCTGTGCGCCAAATCACTGCTGATCGGTATTTGTTTGTGCTGGATTTTGATGTGGGAAGTCCCTGGGTTTGGTACCCGAATTTCCTGTTGTTCGGATATCAATTCGCTGCTGTTTGTGGCTAAAAACAGCACTGTTTTTTGGACAGTTTCACCAATTATTCAGTGTAGGTTTTACCTGCTGTCTATGGTTGATTCTACTGCTGTTTACACGAGAATTCTTCGATGTTTTGCGCTGGTTTTAGGTGGATTCATGCTCGAATTTGTCGCTACAAGTCAAGCCTTAATAAGTTGCAAATTCGCCTCCATCAAGCCTCCTAGACGTGCATAATTCTCGTTTTCCGTTGTCCAAATACACAAGCTTGTTCGTCAAGTTTTCATTCGGCTTCAAACTAGGTAATTTTCTAATCCATAATATTCTGAATATACGTAAATGTTTGCTGAATTTCTATGGATTATGGTTGCCTAATGAATCTTCAAACTTAAGAGCATATCTTTGAAAGTTGTGCATACATTGAGGATATTTAGCTATTTTGATTTGGAAATTTGTCTTGCGGATTGATTTTTGTTGAAATATTCAAATCATATTTTGAAAAGATATCATACATGATTCCTTGGAATATTTGTGAATATTTTGGGGAATTTTGGGTAATCTCGCGATAATTTGAAAATCTTCTGAATATACTCAAGATACATAAAAGATTTCAAAATGTAATCGATTGGGAAAATTTCCTAATCCGCAACCGCATACATGGAAATAAGTCTATCTATCATGCTTTAGATAGAATTATTTCTATAGCGGACATTTCAAATTTTTTAGAGTCGATCTATCAGGCTTTAGATCGAAACTTAATTCGAAAGAAATTGCGAAATCCTCAAGTTGGTTATTTTGGTTTTCCATATGTGAATGATTTGGATTGGATCGTTATCTTGCATATCTTTATCTGCATGCTTCAAAATCCTAAATATTCTACATGCAGATAATTTTCCTTTTAAAATAGATTTGCATATCGCTCTAGGTAGACAGCATATTCAGTTCTTAGAGTAGGATTTTCTAGATAATTTTCCATTTAGATAAACATTGCATTTTAAAATAGAATTTGCATGTTTAGGTAAGTTTGCATGTTTAAAATAGTCTATTCTGGATAGGATAGGATTAGGATAGATTTCATGCATAATCTAGTTCAAAATGACCACTTTCTTGAGGTGTTTTATTTTTGGTCTTCCTTAAATCCGAAAAAATCATCAAAAAAATTGTCATCATGCATTACATGTCATCTTTACCATGTCATTTAGAAATTGCATGTTAGATTTGCATCACATATAGAATTCCATGTTTAAGTCTTTTAATTAATTCGGATACAATGTAGTCGATTTAATTAAACCATAGCATAACATTGTGCCTTAGTTTAATTTAATTGCATGTCATATAGATTAATCATGTTAGTTAATTAAATTGATTAAATTGCATGTCATTAGGATAGTCATGTGGTCTAATTTAACCTCATATGCATGCTTAAGGTAGTCTTGCATTTAATTCATGTCATGGCATCTTAGGATAATTTCATGCATTGCATACGGTTTATTTTTCATAAAAAAAAAAGATGAAAACAGAAAGAGAAAAGATTGTCTGGTGCATGGTCTTTGCTAATTATCTTGAATGCTGATTGTTAGTTTAATTGATTGTGCTCCCGTCTGATAACCTTTGTTAGTGACTTAGGTTAAGATTTAATCAAACTTGCCTGATGAATTTTTTTCATGAAATAAGAGGTACCGAAAGGGCGTTAGAGTAATCTAGCGTAATCAAGTCCCCGAGCTCATAATCTCTAGTTCGTAGGAATAAAATAGTTCTCCCGCTATTTTATTTAGGTTTCTAATCAACCTACCTTAAATGATTAGTGGCGACTCCTATTGAAAATCTTCTGCATTTAAATATTGAATCTAAGTTGCGATTTGGTAGAGCTTGGGAGAGCTCGAACTAGGTTAGTTAATTCACTTAATTAACTTGGCAATCCATTAACCTAAAAATTTAAAAAACCCAGATTTTTAGGTCGCGACAGGCGACTTGAAAAATATCAATGTATACAATTAGCATAATGTGAAATTTTAGCTTGAGAGTTACATACGTCATCATATAATCACTTTTGGGCAGAATACATGATATGCAGTTGTGTACTCTCTATATTATAGCATCCATGAGAATATATTTTAATCTTCGTTAATTCACCACCTTTGTGTGTATGAAATACTTAGATTAGTTAATCCTCAACCATATATTGTACATAACCCTCCACGAAACAATACGCAATTACCTCCTTTGGAATTATGACCACATATTTGTTAAGGATGACAACACATGCTCTTGAATTAGTCCATTAATGTTGATATCTCATGTAGTTAATATTGTAACGGACTAATTCAAAATTCAAACTATTCTTGAATTAGTCCATTAATGCAGATATCTCAAATTAATATTGTACAGGACTAATTTAATGTAGACATCTTATGTAGTTAATATTGTAACGGGGCTAATTCAAAATTTGAATTATTTTAGTCTATAAATACATATGCTATTCTAGAGTTAAAGGATAAGCAAAACTTATTTCTAAACCTAGAGTCTAATTCTTACATGGTATCAAGCGACCGGTAGGATCCTTGAAAACACCTATGCTATTCTTTATTTCTTTTTCATTTTTTCCCAACTTCTCCTATTCACAATGTCAATTCTCACCTCCACTCCAGTTATGCAAAACCACCTTAGCCTCAAAATCTCTAGAGATAACTTTCTATTGTGGAAAACCCAGTTGTTTCCATTGCCTTGTAACCAGTCCCTAATGGGATACCTTAATGGCACCACTATCAAACCCACTCCAAACATCACCCCTATAAATTCCAATACTGTTACACCTAACCTTGCTTATGATGAATGGATTCGGAAAGACCAACTTGTTCTTAGTTGGATGATATTTTCTCTTTCACCTGATATCTTACCCTATGTGGTTGGATTAGATACTGCTGTTGACACCTGAATTTTAATCATGTTTTTTAGAAAATTAATAAAAAGTTCATAAAATTGAAAAATTAACTTTGGAAGCCTTGGCCAAGCTTAAGGAACCAATTTGGAACAAAATTTTTGTTTTGGAATTTTACGTATTTTTTTAATATTTTGAATATATTAAGAAAATAACAAAAAAATCATAAAAAAAATATTTCGCAGCATAAAAAATAGAGAAAATATCCAATATTTTTATTTAAAATCCCTTTTCATGTTGGCCCATTTAAACTTGAAAAATCCAATCCCAAATTATGTGTTCCTTCACAAATGTAATTCCAAATCAGGCTTAAAAAATGCAATTTGAGTCTTTTTATTTTAATTTTTCACTTTTTATAAGTGGTGACATTGCCCTCTAATATCCAAATTTTTATCTCGACCTAATGGTACCCGAAATTTCTCAATTTTGGCAAAAGGGGCTTAATTGAAATTTTTATTCTTAATTTAGCCCCCGATTCACCAAAAGAAAAATTTAAAATTTTCTAAGGGAACCCATGAAAATAAAAATCCATCATCCTATACTTTTTAGCATTCTAAATCCATTAGTGGGGTATTTTGCTCCGTTTTCACCATTTAGGCTTTGGAATGCTCAAAATTCAATTTCGGGGTCAAACCCAAAATTTGGGGTTTTTACACAATGTCAAGTGAATTTTTCATAAAAACCTCATTTTTAGATGTAATCCATGTTGGGAAGGCCAATTTTAGGCTCAGTTTAATAAGAAAATACCAATTACTTGGTCAATTCGGGTCGTTTTCATTCGGTTGGGTCATCGGGTCAGGTGGATCTGACCCGCGACCCGACATGATTCATTGTCTTCTACCTCCAGCCGAAGTCGTAGAGCACACGTGCACACCTGGGTTTTTTTTTCTCCTACTCCCTTGTCTGAACGATGTTGCGCTACCCCACATCTCGAAAGCTGGCCGTTGTCGTCTATTGTGCACCTGAGGTCAGTATGAAGATGAGCAAGCGTGGAGAATTTGGGGAAGGAGAGCAGAGACCGTTGGAGGGGGTGGCACAAAAAAAAAGCCGAGGTGTCCACCGAGAGTGCAAGGAAGGAATCCGGCATAAAACCTATTCAAGAGCATTCTCATAGAAGAGCTGGCGGGGGGGGGGGCGAGAATTTTCGAGAAGGGAGAGCGGGGTTTTGAGAGCAAAAAGGGAGAGAAAAGAGGGAGTTTGAGTTCGGCCGCCATTGAAGTAGCTCGAGAGCTTTTGAGCTCGGCTATCGCAAACGGGTCAAAACCAAGCCTCAAGACCCGTCGTCCAAGCTTCCTGAGTGCTTGAGGAATCATTTGAACCTGCTCGCTCGAAGTTTGATCATCGAACATGGTAAACACTATGAACGAGTTTTAGTCTCCGCTTCGATGGCAACTCATTGGTTCGAGCTTCTTTCTTTGAATTTTTTGTTTCATTCTTGCCTAAAACTAATTCTGAGCTCATTTTTGTGTTTGCTGTGCATTGATATGGTCCAATAACATGTGTTTAACCCCCCAAATTGTGTTAGCTCTCGACCGGCGTAGTTTGGGCTCGTTGTAGGTCTGTTTTGGGGCTCAAATTGTGTATGTGTAGGTTAGAATGGCTTAGGACAGGTTTAGGCAAAAAGAGGGGCTCGAAACAGGTGTTTTCAATCTCGGCCACAATTTTCCGGTGTAGGTCACCGAAAAGTCTAGCTGCTTGTCTTCTCGTGGCAGCCACATCAGTGACGGCTAATTTGTTTTTAAATAAAAAGAAAAAATATTTTCAAAAATTAAAAAAATCTTTTATATGATTGTGTGGCCTAGGTTTTGGCCATGTGCCACCATCTCGGCCATCCGTTTAATTTTTGAAAATTCCAAACATTTTCAGAATATTCAAATTTTGATTTTAATATTTATAATCCTGCCCAATTGGACGGTGCGCGGATTAATATTAGTTTAAAAATTTGGAAAATCACTAAAAATTTGAAAAAATTCGAAAGTTCAAACAAAAATCCAAAACTGCGTTGTTTAGGTTGACCCGAGATCCATTGGTCTGGGCCAGGCACCCACGAGGCGTAGGCCTGGTCAACCTGGGCCGGTCTAAAAAATATAAAAAATTAATTTAATTTAATTAATTAATTATAAAAATAATAATAATTCGAAACAAATGGAAAATTCCTAGAAAATTCTATAAAAAATAGAAAAAACTCTAAAATTTCAAAAAATTTTCAAAAATCTCAAAATTAGGAAATGGATTTTTTTAACCTATTAATCCTATTTTTTGATGGTTTTGCCCTTCCAATCTTTTCAAATAATGATTTTTCCCCTTATAAGCAAATCATCTCGAAATATTTCAAAAAAATCCTGAAAAATATCAAAAATTAGGAAATGGCTCGTTTTAACTGATCTATCCTATTTTTAATAGTTTTTCCCTTCCATTCTTTTCAAAATGATGATTTTACCTCTTGTGGGCAAATCGTCTTGGAAAAATTTTCAAAAATTCTCAAAATCTCAAAAGTTAGGAAACGGACCATTTTAACCAACCAATCCTATTTTTGATGAGTTTTCCTTCTGATCTTTCAAAATGATGAATTTGCCCCTTGTGAGTAAATTGTCTTAGAAAATTTCGAAAATTTTTGAAAATTATAGAAAATTGAAAATGGTCAAGCTTGATTGCCCAAACTCATATTTTATGATTTTGGCTCCCAATTCATCCTGAAATAATGATTTTTCCCCTTATAGGTAAATTGTCTCTGAAAAATTCAGAAAAATCTCGAAAATTGGAAAACATGATCATTTAACTAGCTAACTCTATTTTCGACGATTTAGGTTTTAAATCCTTTCAAAATTGATAATTTTACCCCTTTGGGCAAATTGTCCTACCAAAATGACGATTTTACCCCTATGAGAAATTGCTTCCAAATCATTCCAAGCTCATTCCAAATCTTTAATACACCAATTCTCTAAGCTTTTAGGGTTTACTAGGGATGCTATGTATTGATTTGATGCATTTTATCTGCAGGTTTGGATCCTTGATTTGCGCGCTTATTTTACTGATTGTGATTGGTAGGATAGACATTCCGATCTACATGAATTCCTAGATTTTAGGACTCTTTCATTCCGATTCATTTGCATTCCGATTCATTTGCATGAAAATCTTAGTTAGAAAATCATTCAACTTAGGTATCGAAAGGGCGTTAATGGCAACATTGGCGTAATTAAGTCCCTAATCTAATATCTCTAGTTCCGCTAGAGTCGCATAGCTACTCCCACTGCCTGATGAGGTTTTCGATCTACATTCCCCAAAGATCAATGGCTAACAGCATATACACCTATGCACACATTACCCGATTGCATTAAGGTTGAACCCATAAACCCGTTGCGACTTGGTATGGGCTTGGGAGGCCCGGACTAAGCCCGCTCTGGAGTTATTAATCCATTAGCTTGATCTTGATTTTTTTTTTTTTGAGATCGAGTGGCGATGGCTGGTGATTCCGTTGGGGGTTTGGTTCTTAAACCTTTAGAGGACTTAAGCTGATTAAAAGTTGATTAATTTTTCTGACATGTTTTTTGTAGATACTCTTGAAGATGAGGTAAGTATACCAACCATTGTGTTAGATGTTTTTGCGGATGGAGAAAAAGGGGGTGGAGTCCTATGTTGACTTTATTTTTTGCATGTTTGGAGTTTGGGATGTATGCTTGTAAATGTGATTATAGAAGCCGTGTTTTGATATAAACTATTGTGCAAGTCTGTATGTTTTGGTGATCACGACGCATCGCACACACTGGCAGTCAAACCTGATACAACCACCTTTAGGTTTATCTTAGATAGGGAAATGGTGTAAAAAGATATGTGATTGATTTCACTTGAGACTCTCGTATTGTTTCCCACTCATTATCTGGATTTGCGTTTTCTAACTCTCTTGGGCGGATGCTTTTAGGGGAGAATCTGCTATATACGGATTGTGAGAGCCTTGGTCATAGGTTCCTTACCTCCTATTTTGATCTTTTAGAGTATTATCCTCGCTTGTCTCGTGCGTTTGTCCATAGATGGTTGGTATACTCGAACCAAAACATATTTCATTTTTCATAAGAACGGCTGGTAATTTCATTCCTTTTTCGAGCTTACTTCTTCTGTTATATATGTGTCATCTACATGATAAACTATTCATGGCACGCTTATTTGCTTATGTGGAGCATATCATGCATGTCATCACATTCTCATTCGAGTGATTAAAATTGATGGCAATGGTGGAATAGATTGTCATTGTATCCCATGGGTTTATTGGACATGGAGCCTTTTCACCATGAGAGAAAGTGGTATGGCCCACCCCCCAACACAAGGTTTCACTTCACCTGATTCCTACACAGACAGGAGCTCACTGGACAGAATCTAGGGCCACCTGATAATTGTTACACCAATTTGCACGTCTACAACATCCACTTAAAGCAAGATAGGGATAAATTCCTAGAGTACTACCGGGAGACTCAGAGGAAGACCTGCAACCTGTGAGCTAGAGAGAGGCGCACCCGATTGAAGAGGCAACGGCTGGTTAAGGAGAATCGGCCCGATGATTGTACCTTGGAGAAAGGGCATCGTCTCACCATCAAGACTTGCTCGAAGCACATAACCCTGAAGAAGAAATCCAAGACTGAAGAAGTCGCTAGGGTGTTATTTCGTGGTGAGAGAAATGTGTAGGTGGGACTGCGGATCACAAGGGCCGTGTTGAACTAAGAGCTCGAGGCATGTCCCTAAACCATAGGGATCTTCCTCGGTAGATGTGGTCACATTCCATTTGATCCTTTATTTTAGAGCTCATGTATAGGGTTTCCTCTACTTGGATCCCCACTTCTATCATATTCCTTAGACTTTTATGTATTAGGGATCTACCTTAACTGTATGTTTTTCTTAGCTTAGTTTATCTTTCTTGCATTTTTATCAATGGAATGTGACATCGGCATTTTTTTTAATCACCAAAATGACCCTGGCTAATTACATATCTCATTTAGGTGAAATTCCAATTAGATCTCTCATTTAGTCCTTTTGGTCCCAAATGAGATAATCGAACTCTTATTTCGCCAAAAGAGATATGAAATTAAATCAGTTCATGTATACATGACATTTACATTGCGCATTTTAAAGTAATTCATAGCAATTAATTTTCAAACATCATTTGTATATTCTAGACTCGATGGGGGAAGAATGACATCCAACTGATCACCACCCCTAGAGATAAGCTCCTAGCCCGATGGGATGGCCTCAATGAAGCAAATCAATCGTTCGTCAAGAAGAATTTGCGATATCTGATAGATCTACTATAATTATAATGCCAAGTCAGTCTTATCCAAGCCTTGGCCCACTTTTAGAATCCCAATACTATCACTTTCAATATACAAGGATTGGAACTCGTACTAACACTGGAGGAGTATAGTGCCGCTATCGGAGCTAGATTCACCAATCCTTGCCTCGTACACCACCGATAGGACCCAACCCTCATAGTGCCCTAGCTAAGTTCCTCAACACTAACCTCTCCAAGATTTTATCCCTCCTAAAGAGTAATTTAGGTAGGTTTCCCTTATCTTTTCGCATAAGGAGATTCTCTCGCCTTCTTGTAGAAAAGGGAATAAAATTTAGGCTCCGTTTGTTTCATGAAAAATGACCTTCTATGGGAAAACATTTTCCAGGAAGTCATTTTCTAACAATATTTTCTGGTGTTTAGCTAATACTTAAAATGAACTGGAAAACAATTTCCATCGTTTGGTAAGCAATTGATTTTCCGGCGGCGGCTGGCGGTGACCGTGACTTGCGGTGGGCGGAGGTGACCGTGGCCGATGCGGCGACCAGCGGTAGCGACCGGGGGCCGGCGGCGGCGACCGGCGGCGAAGGCGACCGGCGGAAAATGATTCCTCTTTTCAAAGGAGGAAAACGTTTTCCACACTTTTCAAAGAGTTTTTTTTTCATAAAAGGAAAATGTTTTCCAGGGTTAACCTATTTTCTATCCCCCAAACATCGGAAAATCCGGAAAACATTTTCCAAGAAGCCATTTTCCGTGAAACAAACGGAGCCACAGTAGAGTTTTCATCCTACCGTTCTTCAGTTTTGTCTTGTTCCCTATTTCCCCTGCCACTTTCGACCTGTCGATGTCTGTAGTTGCTAGGCAAGTCTGCTGTGGTTAGAACAATTCCCATTTGATTTTAGCCAAGATTATTATTTCCCTCAATCATTTTATAGCTCGAGACAAGGGCATCCTCCAAGCCTCATCTGAACTCCTCTACATATGGTTCAATCCCCGTGGCCTCAATGAGATTAGCCAATATTCTCACCACTCAATTCTTTCATTCAAGTAAATCGGATGTCCCCAATCGTTCATTTGTCAAATGGATGGAATTCCTCGAAACCTCAGAGCTAAAACAACTCCAATGGGACTTAAATGGCCAAAACTGCAAAGGTGCATCTACCTATACAATGGAGATCTTGTTCCACTGTGGGGATTACTGGAGGAACGGCCTACTATCTGTCCCGCATTATCAGACAATTTGGAATCCTATAAGGGATCCCTCCCCCATTGAGACCTAGGGTATTCTCGTTTTGACTTACCACCAGGCGTCCTCTTGAGAAAGGTCATGGAATGATTGCTAGCCAAGGTGGAGTATATCAAGAATAGTCTGAAGGTTCCCCGCTACAAGATATCGAATGGCCCAACTCTTTGGTAGGCGAGATGGAGACCCACAGAGCTTCATAGAGTACATCCAATACTTCAAGGCGATCAGACACAGTTTTGTGGAGCCCTATATGCTGGAATACATAGTTCCGCACATGCCAGAGTAAAGCATTGTGCCTGAAGACATTAGACCGCCAGATTGCTATGGAGATGGGGAGGCTTGTATTTGGGACCCAGATTTTACTGGGGAAAGATGAGATGGCCCTAGACACCAAGCACCCAAACTTGGATAGAAGAACCCCCATCAAGTTTAGGATATAGGAGCATTACATTTGCATTTTGTTAAATGCTTCCCGTGAGCCTTTCTTTGTAAAAGATCTTCGGTTTTTATTAATGTATACACATCTTTTCAAATTCGTCAAAAAATTGCCATGGATTACGTTTCTTTAAGGGTATGTTTTCCCTTGTAGAAACAATGAAAAGGCTCTTTTATGCGAGGCTAAGGGCTGCATGGAAATCCTTTTCCTCGTTAACCACAAGAAACCATGGAATTGAAAGGATCCAGTCCTTTTTCATTATTTTTGAGGTTCTAACTAACCTTTCCTCTAAACAAGTACTCATTAATCATGGAAACAATACGTGACCGTATTAGAACCTGCTTGAGGACAAGAATGGAATAGCAGGAGTTGAGCTCTAAAGTGGTCAATATTAAGACGCAAGTGAATGCAATGGCTATGATGCTGGCCGAAAAGAAGGCCATGATGATGGAAACACAGGAGAAGAACACCCAATCACCTGATTCGGAGCAATGCGCTCACCCATCTTTGTCCAACCCTCCGAGTGTAGCCTAAGCCCTAGGTGAAGCAAATACACTGGGAACCGATCAAGTGCCAAATGTCGAGATGTCGCCCAAATCTTCATCGGTAGTCATTGACCTAGATGTAGAAAAGAAGGAAAGGCCTACAGGCAAGACAAAGGAAGGTGTGAGGAGGCTCATAAAGATTGAGAAGTGCCTTAGTAGTTAAGGATATGAGCTGGCCCATTTTAACAGGATATCTCCCTTTGCAAAAGTAGAGATCCCACTCGGTTGCAAAGAGCCAAAGTGCGTTAGGAGATACAATAGGACAGGCTGTTCCCAAGCTCATCTGAAGTACTACTTGTGCAAGATGGCACATTATTCCGACCATGTTCCTCTACTGATGAACACATTCCAAGAGAGCTTGGCAGGCGTCACTTTGGTTTGGTTTATTGAGTTGGATCTTGAGGACTATGACGGTTGGGAGAATTTGGCTAAGGATTTTCTGCATTAGTGCAAGTTTAACACTGCAATGACCCTTACTAGGGAGGAGTTGCTAAGGACAATGAAGGGAAAGAGTGAAGCAATACGTATATATGTGTCGTGACCCACTCTCGGGGGAGGGGGTGGATTAATGGATTGCTAGGCCCGTTTTGAGATTATCGAGAGGCCTAGCTCGGGTCCTCCCACGCCCATACCAAATCGCGTCAAGAGATTTTTAAAATTGAGATTGACCTTAGTGTGGTCGGGTGACACGTGCATCGATGTACATGCAGATGGAGTCGCCACCAATCATTTTTGGAGGGTATGATTGGAAACCCTATCAAACGATTGGGAGGTATCGCTCAATTCTACGAAAACCAGAGATTTTGAGTTCGGGGACTTAGTTACACTAATATTGCTACTGACGCCATTTCGGTACTTAAGTTGAGTGATTTCCTAATCTAGAAAATTCATGCAGGTATTCTTGGGGTAAGGTGAGTTCTAAAAATCCAATGGATTCATACAAATGGGAGTATCTATTTTATCAATCACAAATCATCGAAATAAATACGCAATCAATGGATCAATTCAAGGAGCAATCACACCAAATCAAGTCAAATCGGGCCTAGGGGAGTCTTGAGAGTCTAGGAAAAACGCCAATTGAGTTCGGGAATGGCTTGGAATTATTTGGGTCAGATTGACCGGAAGGGCGAAACGGTTATTTTTTTAGGCTCGGGAAGCCAAAAATGTGAAAACGGGTCAAACCAATTGAAGGTGGTCTTTCCCTTATTTTCACAATTTTTTAGTATTTTTCTGAATTTTTCTGAAAATTTTTTTGCAATTTTTTTTAGAATTTTCTAAGATTTTTCCTATTCTTGGGATATTTTCGAATTTTTTTATATTTTATATTTTATATTTTATATATTTTATTATTTTTATTTATTTTATTATTTATTTTATTATTATTTTTATTTATTAATTTTTCTCATATATTTTTATATTTTATATTTTATATATTATATATATATTTTTATGAATTTTCCTTATTTTTTAAAATTTATTATTATCTTTTATTTATTATTATTTCTTTTTTTAGAAATTGTTTTTATAATAATTTTTTAATGATTTTATGAATTTTTCCTTTTTTTAGATTTATTTATTTATTTATTATTTTTTTATGATATATTTTTTTTAATTTCTATTTAATTTCTAGACTGGGTCAACCTACCCGAAAACTCTACCTGAACTCGATACGGGTCTGAACTTACCCCCCCAAATGGCGCCGCATTGGTTTTTATTGATTTTCTATTTTTTCTAATTTTTATTTGATTTTCTTAAATTTTTTATTATTTTTATTATTTTCTGATTTCTTTTATATTTGTTATACGGATCGGGTCGAATGGAGTCGGTCCACCAACCAAGACCCGGCCCTAAGCCCATTATCCTTGACCTAACTCAAAACGACGTAGTTTTAGGACTTAATTTTGAATTTTGAATTTTTTATTCCATTTTTTTTATTTTCCCGCCTAAACCTTAATCTGACGGTCACAAAATCACCACGTGTCTCTATCCTAATAGCTCGTCTCTCATACCAGACCTACAGCCGAGATCAAACTTAAGACTCGATCATAGCCGTCCACTTTTATTATTTCTAAAAAATGATTAGGAATTTCAAATTATAACTTTTATCACCAGAAATTTCGAGATTAAGACACATGGCTCACCCCCAGCCGTTTGATTGAATTTGTTATTAGGCTCGATTGGTTATAACGGCTTAGTTGACGTGGCTGCCACGTTGCATACACGTGGCGCCACGTCAGCATTGACTCGGTCAACATCAGTTGATCGAGTCGTCGTTCACCGAAGAAGATGATGAACAGTGCCGTTGATGGCACTGTTCATCGTCTTCTCCGGCGAGCCGCGTCCAAAAAAAAAAACACGCAACAAACACAAATAATCACGAAAACCTCACAATCGACTTCCTGGTTTCAATCTATGCCTAAACCATGCTTGCAACAATGTGCATATCAATTTGCAAACCAAAGAACAGGCCTAATGTAATCCGTCTTCCTTCGGCCGAAACTATTTTATGTCGAAGTCTCGCCCTAACCAGTTCTAGTGTCACGCCCCGCCCCTCTTGAGCGACCACGCGACAAGATCTCCGATCCGCGAGCCTCGTCGAATGGCCCAACTGACCTGCGATCGCCCAGGAAAAACATCGCGGCCAGACGACGGCTTAAAGAAACGTAAGCGAAAGCGTCTACTCAACTCCCGACAAACAAACAGGCAGGTAGATAGATAGATCGACAGTAGCCAATTCAAAGTTTAAACTCACAACCTATTTATATACATGACTATTATATACAATATTCACACACATTTACATAGATATAAACATATGGCCAAAACCTATGGAACTGGCTATCAAAGAGAAACAGCCCTGACAGTGGCACACTCAAAAATGGTGCTCAAGTGCCATACCCCCAAAAACTAACAACCAACCCCCAACCCTAGTCCGACTCAGCTCCACTATCCTCCGAAGACGGCAGCTCCTCGGGGTCAGACTCCTCAGGTCCCACAAACTTGGGCTCAGCAGCCAGCTGTTCCATATCATAAGGATCCTCCTCATGTCCGTCAATCTCCATCGGCCAATACTCAGCAGGGTCCTCCTACATGGGCTCCGGGTCGATGACTTTTCCGCCAAAGGTCACCGGAGTGAATAACCCGTCCTCATCCTCCAGCTCTACATCCATATCCATACCAGTAATAGGTCCTCTAAAAACTAGTCCTCGCCTATGGAACCAGGCCTCAAACTTCAGAGGCACTAAGTACTCTCCACCCTCATCTACCCAGACTTTACACTCCACACGCTTATATACAGTGTTATCAGATGCCCGATAAGTAGACTCCCATCTCTCTATCTCTTCTGGTACCCCAAAAAGCACTCCCAGATTCTCCATTGCTAGGGCTGTGGATCTGAAAGGCGATCAGCCGCAAATAAGTCTAATGACTTAGCGAGTAAACATACCGATAAAACAGAGGGACGTGCGTGTGTGAATGAGATCAAACAAGCACACGCGAATAGATAGCTCATACTATATCAGACTCATTCAATATAGACAATCAACTCACACAGTTCAATGACGAATCAAAACCCACGACACGCATGGTATGTTATCTCAGAGTCATAATAATTCGTTCTTGTCTCCATAGTTCTCACGCCCGCGCATAAAGCGCCACAGGCCGTACCTCGAGTCCACGCATAAAGCGTTCACAGACTGGCACCTTATCTCTCCAGCTGCCCCGTGCTGTGCACGCTCAGGCGCCCTCGGCAAGCGAAGAGGCTGCAAGCCGAAACTACGACACCGCCCGTTCTCATACTAATCGCATTGGTGGAGTCACCCCGATCGCTCCAGTTCTCGTGCCAGTCCCGTCGGCCGAGCACAAACTTGATTTCATTTCAACTGACTTGCCAAACACGTACGTCACGCTAACAACTCATCTCATACACTCAATGCATCCCAGTTGCAAACGTTCAAGCATGACATTTAACGATCACACAATCGCACCATAACAGGCAAGTCAATCAATTACTAGTTCACATGGATTACAAGCAAACAAGCATGCTTCAAGCTATCACCGCTCCTGAATATCAGTTCTAATTCAAGGAAAATCCTTTTCTATAATTGTTCCAAATACACGCCCGATTTAAGTTCAAATTGTTCGAAGTACATTGTGGATTATATTGAAACAATTATCCTTATTTGTCATAAAATAAGACTAAACCAAGACACCACAAACTTCACCCATGTACTCAGCAATTTCGGTCATCAATTTAGCCATCACTAATTTCGGTTTTGTCACTCTAACACCTCACGGTGAACAACAACCCTGAATCTGTAATTTTTCAGGCTTTCAAGCCCAATGCAACCGGTTTTTATGCCCCATTTGTCACCAAAATTTTGGGCAGCCTCTCCTCTCTAACTAGTCATCAACTACCCACATAATGACAGTACAATTAAGCTTAAGTTTGACACCGAACACGCACAGCAACACAGCCACAGAATCAGCAAAAATCGGCACTAAACAGTCAGCTTTTAGCTCAGTAACTATCCAGAATTTTCTGTCATTTGACAAGCTAATACCCAACTAATCACCCTCACTTACTCTACAACATATCAGGTAAGTTTACTCACCAAAACAAGCTTGAAAGTCCACAAATTGAGGCAGCAAACTGGCTGCAAAACAGAACCCAACACAGAATGAAAACCGGTGAAATAGGAAAAACAGAGCAGCTTTGAATCAGTACTGCGACTCTTAAGAAGTCGCAGTACTGATTGAAGTCTGCTGAGGTCTTCCTATTTCACCGGTTTTCATTCTGTGTTGGGTTCTGTTTTGCAGCCAGTTTGCTGCCTCAATTTGTGGACTTTCAAGCTTGTTTTGGTGAGTAAACTTACCTGATATGTTGTAGAGTAAGTGAGGGTGATTAGTTGGGTTATTAGCTTGTCAAATGACAGAAAATTCTGGATAGTTACTGAGCTCAAAATCTGACTGTTTAGTGCCGATTTTTGCTGATTCTGTGGCTGTGTTGCTGTGCGTGTTCGGTGTCAAACTTAAGCTTAATTGTACTGTCATTATGTGGGTAGTTGATGACTAGTTAGAGAGGAGAGGCTGCCCAAAATTTTGGTGACAAATGGGGCATAAAAACCGGTTGCATTGGGCTTGAAAGCCTGAAAAATTACAGATTCAGGGTTGTTGTTCACCGTGAGGTGTTAGAGTGACAAAACCGAAATTAGTGATGGCTAAATTGATGACCGAAATTGCTGAGTACATGGGTGAAGTTTGTGGTGTCTTGGTTTAGTCTTATTTTATGACAAATAAGGATAATTGTTTCAATATAATCCACAATGTACTTCGAACAATTTGAACTTAAATCGGGCGTGTATTTGGAACAATTATAGAAAAGGATTTTCCTTGAATTAGAACTGATATTCAGGAGCGGTGATAGCTTGAAGCATGCTTGTTTGCTTGTAATCCATGTGAACTAGTAATTGATTGACTTGCCTGTTATGGTGCGATTGTGTGATCGTTAAATGTCATGCTTGAACGTTTGCAACTGGGATGCATTGAGTGTATGAGATGAGTTGTTAGCGTGACGTACGTGTTTGGCAAGTCAGTTGAAATGAAATCAAGTTTGTGCTCGGCCGACGGGACTGGCACGAGAACTGGAGCGATCGGGGTGACTCCACCAATGCGATTAGTATGAGAACGGGCGGTGTCGTAGTTTCGGCTTGCAGCCTCTTCGCTTGCCGAGGGCGCCTGAGCGTGCACAGCACGGGGCAGCTGGAGAGATAAGGTGCCAGTCTGTGAACGCTTTATGCGTGGACTCGAGGTACGGCCTGTGGCGCTTTATGCGCGGGCGTGAGAACTATGGAGACAAGAACGAATTATTATGACTCTGAGATAACATACCATGCGTGTCGTGGGTTTTGATTCGTCATTGAACTGTGTGAGTTGATTGTCTATATTGAATGAGTCTGATATAGTATGAGCTATCTATTCGCGTGTGCTTGTTTGATCTCATTCACACACGCACGTCCCTCTGTTTTATCGGTATGTTTACTCGCTAAGTCATTAGACTTATTTGCGGCTGATCGCCTTTCAGATCCACAGCCCTAGCAATGGAGAATCTGGGAGTGCTTTTTGGGGTACCAGAAGAGATAGAGAGATGGGAGTCTACTTATCGGGCATCTGATAACACTGTATATAAGCGTGTGGAGTGTAAAGTCTGGGTAGATGAGGGTGGAGAGTACTTAGTGCCTCTGAAGTTTGAGGCCTGGTTCCATAGGCGAGGACTAGTTTTTAGAGGACCTATTACTGGTATGGATATGGATGTAGAGCTGGAGGATGAGGACGGGTTATTCACTCCGGTGACCTTTGGCGGAAAAGTCATCGACCCGGAGCCCATGTAGGAGGACCCTGCTGAGTATTGGCCGATGGAGATTGACGGACATGAGGAGGATCCTTATGATATGGAACAGCTGGCTGCTGAGCCCAAGTTTGTGGGACCTGAGGAGTCTGACCCCGAGGAGCTGCCGTCTTCGGAGGATAGTGGAGCTGAGTCGGACTAGGGTTGGGGGTTGGTTGTTAGTTTTTGGGGGTATGGCACTTGAGCACCATTTTTGAGTGTGCCACTGTCAGGGCTGTTTCTCTTTGATAGCCAGTTCCATAGGTTTTGGCCATATGTTTATATCTATGTAAATGTGTGTGAATATTGTATATAATAGTCATGTATATAAATAGGTTGTGAGTTTAAACTTTGAATTGGCTACTGTCGATCTATCTATCTACCTGCCTGTTTGTTTGTCGGGAGTTGAGTAGACGCTTTCGCTTACGTTTCTTTAAGCCGTCGTCTGGCCGCGATGTTTTTCCTGGGCGATCGCAGGTCAGTTGGGCCATTCGACGAGGCTCGCGGATCGGAGATCTTGTCGCGTGGTCGCTCAAGAGGGGCGGGGCGTGACACTAGAACTGGTTAGGGCGAGACTTCGACATAAAATAGTTTCGGCCGAAGGAAGACGGATTACATTAGGCCTGTTCTTTGGTTTGCAAATTGATATGCACATTGTTGCAAGCATGGTTTAGGCATAGATTGAAACCAGGAAGTCGATTGTGAGGTTTTCGTGATTATTTGTGTTTGTTGCGTGTTTTTTTTTTTGGACGCGGCTCGCCGGAGAAGACGATGAACAGTGCCATCAACGGCACTGTTCATCATCTTCTTCGGTGAACGACGACTCGATCAACTGATGTTGACCGAGTCAATGCTGACGTGGCGCCACGTGTATGCAACGTGGCAGCCACGTCAACTAAGCCGTTATAACCAATCGAGCCTAATAACAAATTCAATCAAACGGCTGGGGGTGAGCCATGTGTCTTAATCTCGAAATTTCTGGTGATAAAAGTTATAATTTGAAATTCCTAATCATTTTTTAGAAATAATAAAAGTGGACGGCTATGATCGAGTCTTAAGTTTGATCTCGGCTGTAGGTCTGGTATGAGAGACGAGCTATTAGGATAGAGACACGTGGTGATTTTGTGACCGTCAGATTAAGGTTTAGGCGGGAAAATAAAAAAAATGGAATAAAAAATTCAAAATTCAAAATTAAGTCCTAAAACTACGTCGTTTTGAGTTAGGTCAAGGATAATGGGCTTAGGGCCGGGTCTTGGTTGGTGGACCGACTCCATTCGACCCGATCCGTATAACAAATATAAAAGAAATCAGAAAATAATAAAAATAATAAAAAATTTAAGAAAATCAAATAAAAATTAGAAAAAATAGAAAATCAATAAAAACCAATGCGGCGCCATTTGGGGGGTTAAGTTCAGACCCGTATCGAGTTCAGGTAGAGTTTTCGGGTAGGTTGACCCAGTCTAGAAATTAAATAGAAATTAAAAAAAATATATCATAAAAAAATAATAAATAAATAAATAAATCTAAAAAAAGGAAAAATTCATAAAAATCATTAAAAAATTATTATAAAAACAATTTCTAAAAAAGAAATAATAATAAATAAAAGATAATAATAAATTTTAAAAAATAAGGAAAATTCATAAAAATATATATATAATATATAAAATATAAAATATAAAAATATATGAGAAAAATTAATAAATAAAAATAATAATAAAATAAATAATAAAATAAATAAAAATAATAAAATATATAAAATATAAAATATAAAATATAAAAAAATTCGAAAATATCCCAAGAATAGGAAAAATCTTAGAAAATTCTAAAAAAAATTGCAAAAAAATTTTCAGAAAAATTCAGAAAAATACTAAAAAATTGTGAAAATAAGGGAAAGACCACCTTCAATTGGTTTGACCCGTTTTCACATTTTTGGCTTCCCGAGCCTAAAAAAATAACCGTTTCGCCCTTCCGGTCAATCTGACCCAAATAATTCCAAGCCATTCCCGAACTCAATTGGCGTTTTTCCTAGACTCTCAAGACTCCCCTAGGCCCGATTTGACTTGATTTGGTGTGATTGCTCCTTGAATTGATCCATTGATTGCGTATTTATTTCGATGATTTGTGATTGATAAAATAGATACTCCCATTTGTATGAATCCATTGGATTTTTAGAACTCACCTTACCCCAAGAATACCTGCATGAATTTTCTAGATTAGGAAATCACTCAACTTAAGTACCGAAATGGCGTCAGTAGCAATATTAGTGTAACTAAGTCCCCGAACTCAAAATCTCTGGTTTTCGTAGAATTGAGCGATACCTCCCAATCGTTTGATAGGGTTTCCAATCATACCCTCCAAAAATGATTGGTGGCGACTCCATCTGCATGTACATCGATGCACGTGTCACCCGACCACACTAAGGTCAATCTCAATTTTAAAAATCTCTTGACGCGATTTGGTATGGGCGTGGGAGGACCCGAGCTAGGCCTCTCGATAATCTCAAAACGGGCCTAGCAATCCATTAATCCACCCCTCCCCCGAGAGTGGGTCACGACACATATATACGTATTGCTTCACTCTTTCCCTTCATTGTCCTTAGCAACTCCTCCCTAGTAAGGGTCATTGCAGTGTTAAACTTGCACTAATGCAGAAAATCCTTAGCCAAATTCTCCCAACCGTCATAGTCCTCAAGATCCAACTCAATAAACCAAACCAAAGTGACGCCTGCCAAGCTCTCTTGGAATGTGTTCATCAGTAGAGGAACATGGTCGGAATAATGTGCCATCTTGCACAAGTAGTACTTCAGATGAGCTTGGGAACAGCCTGTCCTATTGTATCTCCTAACGCACTTTGGCTCTTTGCAACCGAGTGGGATCTCTACTTTTGCAAAGGGAGATATCCTGTTAAAATGGGCCAGCTCATATCCTTAACTACTAAGGCACTTCTCAATCTTTATGAGCCTCCTCACACCTTCCTTTGTCTTGCCTGTAGGCCTTTCCTTCTTTTCTACATCTAGGTCAATGACTACCGATGAAGATTTGGGCGACATCTCGACATTTGGCACTTGATCGGTTCCCAGTGTATTTGCTTCACCTAGGGCTTAGGCTACACTCGGAGGGTTGGACAAAGATGGGTGAGCGCATTGCTCCGAATCAGGTGATTGGGTGTTCTTCTCCTGTGTTTCCATCATCATGGCCTTCTTTTCGGCCAGCATCATAGCCATTGCATTCACTTGCGTCTTAATATTGACCACTTTAGAGCTCAACTCCTGCTATTCCATTCTTGTCCTCAAGCAGGTTCTAATACGGTCACGTATTGTTTCCATGATTAATGAGTACTTGTTTAGAGGAAAGGTTAGTTAGAACCTCAAAAATAATGAAAAAAGGACTGGATCCTTTCAATTCCATGGTTTCTTGTGGTTAACGAGGAAAAGGATTTCCATGCAGCCCTTAGCCTCGCATAAAAGAGCCTTTTCATTGTTC
>JAGVVM010007831.1:0-16518 GCA_019149425.1 Psidium friedrichsthalianum | reverse complement strand
GGAAGGTTCAGAGATCATAAATGACCTGTAGAATCGAACGAATCAAGGCCAATCACTTCGAGATTTTATTACCCAAGAATGAATTACCCAACCCTTCTGAAAGAGCTAGAGTCGCACAGGTTAAAGAGACCTGATTGACTTTGTCTTTATTCAGACTAGACAGTCAGGACTCTAATGGTGCTCGCTGCCAAATAGGATGTTGTATTTACGTCAACTCCCCAAAAATCATTTTCAATTTGATAACAATTTTTTGATTTGATGATGTTCTCTGAAAAAAAAAAAAAAAATGAGTCCTTGTGTCTCACTTTTAAATTATTTTCAATGAGTAGAGCTACCACAAAATTTATTTTAATATTATCAATCTCAAAATTAAAATCTTTTACAAAAAAGTGTAATCTGACAAAAGTGAAAAAAACACAAGAAACACAGCTTTTGTGCATTTAAAGGCACGAGCGCAGCGGTCTTAGCCTCCAGGATTTGAATCTTCAATGATCTTGGTTGTTCTTGTCTTCGGGATTGAATTCAATCGAAATGTGTTGGATGCAAAATGGAAAAATGAACAACAAAGCATGCAAAAGGGATATGGAATGAAGCGTGAAGAGATGAGGATGCATATGAGATGGGTCTTTTTCACTCTACATTAGTTTTGACACTGCAAAAAGGGAATATAGAAACGGACATAATTGTGTAAAGGAAGAGGTTTCTACAAAAGCCTAGGCTTCACACTATTGTCAATTGCTTATGTCGACTGATGGACGTTTTATTTTGTGCCGATGTAAGGAATTTCTTTTGTTTCTTTTGGTCGAATCTCGGCCTGACGAAACTATTTGGCGGTGTTATATAACTTGTCTATTTTATTTGACATGAATAGTGCGTGTTTTAAATATTCGAGAGAACATGGAAATAAATGATAAGAAGAGAAAGGTGACATAAAAAAGAGAAAGAAGAAAAGCAAATGAAAAAAATGCTAAAAAATGGTGGGACCCACAAATGTCAATATTGTCAAAATAATATGCTAGGGAGCATTTTAGCCATAGTGGGAGTGGAAAAAGTGCCACCTTAAAATAATTAATTAATAAAAAATATTTTTCATTAGAAATAGCAATTTATGGCTAAATATTTTCGTGAGCAATGAAAATAGCCTTTCGTTCGTTCATTTTTACAAGCGATACAAACGATTATTTTTTTAAAAAATATTTTTCAAATCATTTATTTTGCAAGACATAAGACGAGCCTAAGTGAAGGTACAATCAAGGGCGTGACCTAGAAAGCACAAAACCTCCCCAGAGTTCTATTTGAGAAACTGGTCAACACTTACATCATCACCTTCCAACTCATCTTTTTAACACAAGTGATCAATTAAACAAGTGATTTCCGGACTTATTAGTTTTTTAATTAATCTCGCGAGTTAAGTAGGACGCGAGCAAAAAATTGTCTATGAATAGCTCAAATGATTCATAGCGGAACCGAGCATGGATTCCGCGTCTGATTCATACTGACAAAGCCCGTTTCTTAATCACAAAGACAATTTCATAAGGTCGCAGGTTCTGAAATCGACGTTTCTTTCATTACCGACATATCGTCGTACAAAGTCCGCTAGAAATGCACATGGGCAGTATCAATTCGTGTCATTTTCAATTTCTCTTGCGACTGACTCCCCTGAAAAGACCAATCTCGCCTTATTAAACTCGGCACAATTCCGCAGGGAAAAATTTTAAGCGGGGGCCTGAACGACAATGTATATCGATTTTATTCAGAGGAAAGCAGAACAAATTGATTTGTCGGAGACAGATCAAATGGTCTTTTGTCCTAATCCATGGACAGATTTCCCACCTTGCCAATCCTGAGAAAAACAGGGAACTTCACGACCTTCTCCTCCTCGCCGTCCTCGCTCCAGGCTTGCTCGTACCGCTCGACGATGTCGCGGCCCAAAAGCTCCACGCCCTCCTCCTTCGCCTTCAGGTAGGGCGACGTCGACCTTATGAACGTGAGAAATTCATCCAACCCCATCGCTCTCTCCGCCACGAACCGGACGGGCCCGTGTCCTCCATCCCCTCCACCGGCTCGAACGGGAAATCCATGTCCCTGTACTCGTTGATCACCAGCTTATGAGCCGGGCTCCAATACGGGTTCAAGTCCATTGAGTAGAACTTTTCGTAGATTGAATCGACAGGGCCCGTGACTCTCGGCATTGTGTAGCCCCACGCGGCGATTACGCCGTGCGGTTTCTTGAGCACGCGCTTCACTTGTCGGTAGAAATTGGGCCGGTCGAACCAGTGGAGGGCCATTGCGATCGACACCAAGTCGACGCTCGATTCTGCGGAGACTTTCTGTTGAAGTTCGGCCCCCGACACGACCGGAGAAGTGAGCTCGTAGCGGACATTAGGGAGTTTCGGCGCGAGCTCGAGCTGCTTCGTACTGACGTCCGTGGCTACGACATTCTTGTAGATTTCTGCAAGCTGATTTTAACAAGCTTTACTATGGCCCCGCAAATTGGAAGCCCAGCCCCAGTGGGATGCAATGCAAGAAATTTGGACCATACAAATGGCAACTCTGAATCACGGAACGATTGGGAAATAGACTCATTAACGGCGAGGAACTCACCGATCTGGCGGCTTGGCCGCTTCCCGTGCCGACGTCCCAGGCGAGGTCGTGAGACGGTGTTTTGGACGCGATGAATTGGAAGAGCTGCAGTGGGTAGCTCGGCCGACTGTCCGCGTATCGCTGGGCTTGCTTCCCGAACAGCTCGGCCATGTCTCCCCTGTAGAGATAGAAGGGAGCGAGATGGAGCTGAACCATTCCAACTGCGTACTCGCTCCTCAATTATACGAGCTGGTGGTCCAACCGGGAAAGCAACAGCATCGTGTCTGATTCGTCCGCTACGTCGTCGTCGCATGTTTTTTTTTTTTTTTGTCTAAACCTTGAAGCTTTAAAAGCGAAGTTGGATTGGCATATGTTCCAGATTTGCTTTGATGGGTGGTTAGCGGTCAAAATAGATGTTCACTAATCAATTGATTAGGTCAAACTAATCATCATTAAAATAGAACATATGACTCATATGGGTCTGTCACCAAATGAAGATTTCGATCTTCATCTTATTTAATTTTGCACGCTAAGTTTGTAAATCGATCCTAATACGTCGAGCGCTATTGTCATGCGTTGCCCACCCTTCCGATCTTGAGAAAAACCGGGAACGTGACGATCTTCTGGTCCTCGCCGTCCTCAGCCCAAGCACGCTCGAACCTCTCGACCGTGTCGCCGTTCAGAAGCTCCACGCCCTTCTCCTTCGCCGTCTGGTACGCTGACCACGACCTTATGTACGTGAAGAAATCCTCCAGCCCCATGGCTCTCTCCGTCACGAACCGGACCGGCCCCGTGTCCTCCATCCCCTCGACCGGCTCGAACGGGAAATCGACGCCCCTGTACTCGCCGTCCACCAACTTGCGGGCCAGGTCCCAGTACGGGTTCGAGTCCACCGAGTAGAACGGGCGGAACACCGAGTCGACCGGGCCGTTGACCTCCGGGATCGTGTAGCACCACGCGGCGATCACGCCGTGGGGCTTCTTGAGGACGTGCTTCACCTGCCGGTAGAAATCGGGGAGGTCGAACCAGTGGAGGGCTTGCGCGATGGTCACGAGGTCGACGCTCGATTGAGCCGAGATCTTCCGATCCAGCTCGGCCATTGACATGACGGGGGAGGTGAGCTCGTAACGGACATTGGGGAGCTTCGGGGCGAGCTCGAGTTGCTTCGGGCTCGTGTCCGTGGCCACGACGTTGCTGTAGATCTCCGCGAGCTGAAAAATTAACACACTCCTTAAGGTCTAACACGGCAAATCAAAGCATAGAACGGATGCCAAAGATAGTAAATGCGCTCGATATGCCTATGTGAAACTCACGGATTGGGCAGCTTGGCCGCTGCCGGTGCCGACGTCCCACGCGAGGTCGCGGGATGGCGTTTTGGAGGCGATGAACCGGAAGAGCTGCAGCGGGTAACCCGGGCGGGTCGCGGCGTATTGCTTGGCTTGCTTCACGAACAACTCTGCCATCTCTTTCTCTCTATGTTTTGTTTTGCAGAGTTGGGATGAGAAGCTGTTCAACCACCGCACATCGCATATATATGTAATAGGAGCGAGGCCGTCCGTTATGAAGCATCTGGTGGGTTTCCTTCTTGCCGGGTCGTTTGTCATACCAAAAAGTATATTTTAACGAGTGCTTGCTTGTTCACGTGCTAAAAGAATTCCTGATCCTCTGAAATAATTTTCATATTTGGCTAGCATATCTTAAGATTTGAAATCATTTTTCGAAAAACGATTCAGGTTAGCAAAATTAATCCAAGGAGAAAAAGTTCATTATCGACGACAACTTATACCTAACTATTTTGGTTGGTAAAGAAAATATTTTTCATTTGTTTATATTTATAAGCGATATGAGCGACTACATTTTAGAATATCTTTTTCAAATCTTAAATTTCCCGTAAAACAAATGCACCCTTTGTTAATTTTTGATTTTGTAATTGAAGCACTTTGATATATATATATATATATATATATAGATCTAACTCCCGAAACTTTGCAATTTCTAAATGTCGACACATTTATTCATATGTAATTTCTTTTCGGTATTTTCTGGAATTGAATAATATTATACATTTGAGCTACAAAGTAAGAATATGCTAATAACTAGAATTGATTTATTAAATGAATAGACGCGAGAACAATGAGTGTTTAAATAAGTCAATCACGGATACTACTCGATCAAATGTTTGATGTTATGGCTGCTGCATTATACAATTAATAAAATCGATCTACAACATTGTGTATAGTGATTTATTGTAAGTTCATTGTATGACTATAAGATTATAATATTTCAAACAATTGGTATAGTTAATAAAAAGCTGCTAGTCTCACAGTCTGACGGTACCGTCATTTATTTCTGACCACACGATCTCTTAATCAATGAATGTTTTATGCAAAACATACGGTGATGGTATGTGAATCTACGATTGAGTTGTATTTTTCGGACAGTACTGTCAGGTGAGCATTTTCCTAATTAATAAGATTGTGTTACATGTGCAACGAAAGGTGATTTTAAGCAACTAATCCATAAAATTTTGCATTTTTCCATGTTTTATCGACTCTCCATATTATGGGTAATCGGTGCTTCAACCACCAAAATGGTTGACCAACATGTCTTCCAAGGACTCGATTCAAGTCACGAGAGAACCTGCCTGTGCCGCCTTATCTGACCGCATGGAAAAACTGTATGTCCTGCTAGCATCCCGGTGGAGCTGCGGTACGGGCTTGCGAGGCTTGGACCTTTGGACTGAGAGCGGGCAAGGAGCACTTATGACTCAATTTGAATATCCTGTAACGCTGTGGGGACCCTCGCGACGGCTCTCGAAGAGGATCGCCGTGGCGTTGGCCGTCCCTCCCGGGCGATTCTCTAAGTTATAAAATAAAAAAGGAAGTCGTCAACTAGGATGAAGAACGTGCACGCCAAGCACGCTGCTCTTTATTTTATGGGCTTTTTATTTTCTACGCGTTCGCTTAGCCACGTGATGTTACATAGGATGAGAAATTTCGTCGAGGGTGACATCGTAAGAAAGTCATCTGTTCTTGCACGAATTGAGTTTGCCATCCACAGATTCCTGTTCCTATCTTTTATTGGTCAAGTAGTGCAAGACGGTCGGTATGGCTGCTGACGTCCTTCCATCTACTCTTTTTTTTTTTTTTTTAAGAGTAAGTATGCTGAAACTTGTCACAAAAGAGTAATTGAGTTCTAAAATTTGCGAAAAGTAAAATAAAGTACTAGACTAAAGAAACTTAGTTTTATTTGCAAATTGTTTATTTTATTTTCTTAGATTATTCTTGTGGTTGCAAATTTTTCAACTTTGATTTTTGGATCAAATTTACGAGAAATTTTCTTTTTGGTCGAAAAATCTACGAGAATTTGCTTGAAATGAAATGTTATAGTTGAAGTAGGCATTATACACAATGTACTCATAGATTATCTTCTTCCTTGTGCTTACTTTATTTTTTCCTCATTAATAGAAAAAATGGCTTTTTTTTTGTCAAAAGCACAATAATTAGTTATCTATCTAACAAATAAGTAATTTTTGGAAAAGATGTACATCGATTTTGTTCCAAATGGAGAAAGAAAAGGTTAAAAGCAAAAAAGATTAAAAAGAAAAAGAAGAAGAACGCAATCGTTAGTCTGAAATCAAGAGTGCGCCCCACATTTAACATTAATAAATGCTGTTTGAGAAAAGCATGGATAGTTTTTTTTTGGGGTAAGGAGAAAAGCATGGATAGTTTCATCTCTTGTAAATTAAAAAAAATAAAAAGAATAAAAAATGTAAGAAAAAATGAAAAAGATTAAAAGGGTTGTTAGGAGCCAATAATGGGTGGGAATAATAGCACAGATAACATCAATTTTGCACGAAACTACGATAATGGTAAGAAATAAGCCCATTGACATGAAGTGAGGAAGGCCGGTTCCTAAACCAAAGGCCCAATCCAATAAGGGAAATGAGATGGATAATCTGGAATGGGGGCGAAAGAGAACTTCGCGTATTCGACGGAACATGAGCAGCAAGTTCATGATACACCCGCAGTTTAGAAAGACCGCTCCACGATGTCGCAACCTCGCAAATTCGGGAACCCCACGCTAGTGAAGTAAAGTATATATGTAGCCCGCAATCAACTATTCGGGAAAAGAGACATTGGAGATGCATCAAATCAACCGTCACGCTGTTGAATCCGAGTGAGCGTTCGCGAGAGTAGAAGAATCGGTGAGCGCACATAAAGTAAGTTGATCAATATGCATAACCATGAGAGGGCGCGCGCAAGAAAGAGAAACCATTCGAGATCAATATGATTTGACAGCATTTTGACATCCCCCTCTTTGTTGATGACGAGAAAAATGACATAAATGATCTCTTGAACTTTGATTCAATGTGCAATTTTGTATCTAATCTTTTAAATTGTTCAATAGGATTCGCAAAAATTTGGTGCATGTTCAATTTAGCCCATGAGCTATATAAAAAATTATTCAATATTATACTTGAACTTGAATTAATAGAAGGACAATACTGAACATTTTTATACAGTTAAATGAATAAGTTAAATAACTACCAAAAGTTCAGGAATCACATTGAATAAATTAAAGATTTATGAATTACATTGAACATTAAGATAAATTTCAAGTATGTATTAAATAAATTAAAATATCAAGGACCACATTGCACATAGATAAAAGCTTGTGTCATTATGGGATGGACGGTGACGATTTGGGCCCATTAAGACATGATGTCCAATGTCCACAGGCTCGGCCCCGAGGAATCCGCTTCGCAGCGAAAAAGCTCGACAAGTTCCCCGCCGTCGTCTTCTGGAACCAGGACCGCTCCGACGGTGGTCACTCGCAGCAGTCGGCGCTCATAGTTGGACCAGGCGACTCACTCTGTTTCGGGAGCGCAAAGCCGCGGGAGACAATGGAGGTGGTGGCGCTGCCGATACCTGCCGAGACGTACAAGCTAGGGTTCATCGGAGCCGGCAAAATGGCGGAGTCCATTGCGAGAGGAGTGGTCAAGTCCGGCATCTTGCCTCCGTCCAGGATTCGCACCGCTGCTCATACCAATCAGAGTCGACGTGACGCCTTCGAATCCTTCGGCGTCCAAGTCCTCTCCGACAATCAAGCTGTTGCGTATCCCCTCTCTCTCTTTCTCGTAGGAAGCAGTAATGGCAATGTGAACGATGGAATCTTCGGATCACCTGCTGAAAATGTAGTCGATGTACTTAGTGTCAAGTTTCAGTTTTTATGAAAAAGGTGTGAAAGTGCGAGTTTTACGTTTGCCATGAATTATATATTTGCTGCCCCGACTCTGCCTCGTTGCGTTATGATTACAGGGTTTAGTTTAGTTGTTGGAACGACATTGCTATTCAATACTGAACAGCTCAAATCTTTTACAAGTGTACGAGTATCGCTGTACTAGCTCTGCCTCAGGGTTTTGTATTTGCTGACGACGAAATGGAGGCTGTTGCTTCATCCTTTTGTTGCTGGCATTGGTTGGTGCAAGTTAATTGGGTGGAAAATTGCAATTAATGTGTCTTCTAAGCTCTATCAAGTTCTTGAGCAAATCCAATATCTTGCGGAGGTCTTCAAACGACCAAATCTCTTCTTAAATTTTGTGTTACTTTTCTTCTCCATAAAAAGAGAGCATGCAAATTGGTTTAGTTATTGTACAACTTGCAGTATAGTAGATTTACTAGCTTTCTATTTCTTCCTGTTTGTGGATATGAGAAATGAGTGGGTGAACAATTGCAAGTTATCTACCTTCTAAAGTTTCTTGATGAGTTTAATCTTGATAAGCTTGTTCCCCTTTTCCCTCTCTTTCTAGATAAGAGGAACTCAACTTTTTTGTGAAAGCAGGTAGTTGAAGACAGTGATGTGGTCATCTTCTCAGTGAAACCCCAAGTTGGTATATAGCATTTAAACTTGTACTCTGTTGCTCAGTTTGCCACTTTGCTTGTCTTTTAATTTCCCCAATTCCAATAATGGGATCGAAGCACATGTTTAGTCAATATGACCATCAGCTACCAATGTACTTCAGCTTTGAGATGGTGTCAGCCAAACATGTGACATGTGATTTCACAATGTGCCAGTTCATCTCGGTTTTCACCAGATTTTTGATGAATTGGTCTTCACTTTTCTTTATCATAAATTTTGCAGTGATGATGGTATGCTTTTCTACAACATATTCTCACCATAAAGGGATGATTAATTCTGTTGATGACCATCAATGGTCCACATAAATTAAGGATGGCGATTTTCTTTTGTAATTTTACTAAGTGATGATAAAATCTGGAGGAGGATGTTTCAATTGATATTTGATTTCAAAGGTAGAATGGATTTTGGTTTTAGAGGCCACGCGTCTTCCTCATTGCTGAAAATGTTACATCCAGTAGAAATAATTTGGAATATTTTCTAATTAACTTCTGTTGTTCTTTCTCTAGTTAAAGGTGTTGTCTCCCAGTTGAGGCCACTACTATCAAAGAAGCAGCTTTTGGTCTCAGTAGTTGCTGGAGTAAAATTGAAGGATTTGCAGGTATTTTCCCGCACTGTCATTTTTATTGGCACCGAGGCTTTGGTTCTTGTCTCAAGTTTCATGATTTGGGAATATCTTGTACAATGCAATAAAGGATTAGAGGCTTTTACACAATTCAGATCTTAAAATCGCTGAAAACTCATCTCTGCCATTCTTATTTCCTCCACTACCATTTTCTCATACTATAACATAGATGGGTTTCTTTGTTTCAGTAGAAGAATTTGGAATGACGTTTCTACGACTCATTATCTTCATTCAATATGTTGTCCAGGGGTCAATTTCTCATTTAAAAAATCTAATTTATCTTCATTCAATATGTTGTCCAAGGCTTTGCTTCTTGTCTCAAGTTTCATGGTTTGGGAATATCTTGTACAATGCAATCAAGGATTAGAGGCTCTTACGCAATTCAGATTGTAAAATCGCTGAAAACTACATCTCTGCCGTTCTTATTTCCTCCACTACCATTTTCTCATGCTATAAGATAAAGGGCTTTCTTGGTTTCAATAGAAGAATTTGGAATGACGTTTCTACAACTCATTATCTTCATTCAGTATGTTGTCCAGGCTTCAACTTCTCATTTAAATAATTTATGTCCCTTGGAGCCAACTTTTTGAATATAGGGGTTCAACTTGAACCATGGATTAACCTTCTTATTGGTAATCATGATTTAGATTTAACAATGCTTAGGAATCCCTCTATAATGTCAGTGCAAATTCTGTGAGCTTCTTAAGTAGAGTAAAGAAATGATGCTAGATAAAGAAACAAAATGTTCGGGTGCGTTACGTGAATGTATAGTAGTTCTCCAGATGGACAGCTGATAGTTATGATGGTAAACTTTTTCTAATGAAAATTTGACTCTTTGACAAAATCTTATTTATGGAGCCTTTTCTGTTAATTATTGTTATGAATTGAGTACCATAATCGGGGTGTTCGCTGTCTGTTCCTATTTTATCTAACTCTTACAATTGTCTGTTTTTGAACTACCCAGAGTGATTATGCTTTCTTTATTCTAGGATTGGGCTGGCCATGATCGATTTATCCGTGTAATGCCAAATACTCCTGCTGCTGTTTGCGAGGCTGCGTCTGGTAATGTTTATACTAGTTGTTTGCTGATCCGTAAGTTGTATGCATGTAAAGCCAATGTTTTGGCTTTTGGACGCTTCATATGGAAGTTTGACTTTTTTACCTCACACGTCTCTTTGGATGATACATGCTTTCTGTTCACAGATTGTGTTGCTTCATCAGAAAATCGAAATTCTTATACATTGCAAACTGTTGATTTTCTTCTGTCATCTTCTTATCCAGTCTAAGACTTGGTCGCTTCCCTTTAGCTGCAGGGAGTTAAATAAAGCATTGAACCCTCTTGAGTTATGAGTTGTCAAGTTCCACAAGCCGGATTTCGTAATATTGAGTTCTTATCCTGAGTATCTGCAATCAATTGTAATGTTATAAACTGAAGGGCTTCCTTAGTTGAGTTAACGTTGCTTGGCTAAGTTATTTTCAAATTCCCATAGCTTCTTAATATGAAAATGTGCAAAATAGATGATTTTTTGTTTGGATGTTGAGGTTTCAAGTGTCATGTGAGTTACTTGGATGCTATCTTCTCATTATTCATCAAGAAAGAAGAAGACCTTATCATCAGGTGTCTATGATACTTGCAGTGCTAAGATATAAGTCATGGCACTGTCTTCATGTGGTCAGGATGGATTACCTTTTCTGTTATCTGTTCTTGTGATACTATGGCAGTATAGTTAATGTGAGTGGAGTTCTGCCCTTTCACCGTCTCACCTTTTTATTAAATGGAGGTTGCTTCGATACCATATGGATTTACATTTACTTATTTTGTAAAGTGATCTCTCAGAGTCTACTGTGTTATTATTGAAAGCTAATTTCATAATATTGAATCACAATGAGATTCTCTAATGTCCTTAATGTTGAATAGTTATGAGTCTGGGAGGAGCTGCAAAAGAAGAGGATGCAGAACTCATTTCTACTTTATTCAGATCCATAGGCAAGATTTGGAAATCTGATGAAAAATATTTCGATGCAATTACTGGCCTGAGGTATTTGCAATAGCTTTTAAAGCTTGCGTTCCCTTATACTTCTGTGAATGTTTTGTTTAGAAGCGTGGTGAGATTATGGTTTGATTTAGAGTTTTCCTTTCTGTGTTTATATGCAGTGGGAGTGGTCCAGCCTATATCTTTCTGGCAATAGAAGCTTTGGCCGATGGAGGAGTTGCTGCTGGTCTTCCAAGAGATCTTGCATTAGGTCTAGCTTCTCAAACGGTGAGTGATTGTGCATACAATCACATTATTGCTTTGCTAATGAGATAATGTGACACCTCCAGAGTTATGGTCAGATACTCTGATGCAGCCTGTGCTTAGGCTCTACGAGGAAGTCCTCAAGAAATCCTCGCTAGACCTTCTTTAGAGAGGGAATTGTCATCTAATTGATCTTATTTTGTTGTTGGCCGTGAGAATGAGGACTAGGAACCACCAACATTCTCCAAGGCCTACGTGTCATGTCGTGTTGTGGTCCGACACTTTCTGACATGCGACATACACATGGTTACACTGCAGACACACCTGCGACACGTGAGTCTAGCATCCCGACATTAATAGACCCAGCCATAAAAAAAAAAAAACTAATCATGATCCCTAAAAGAAGAAAAAGAAGAAATTTAATAGACCCATGTTTTTTTTTCTAAATGTAAATTTATCAAATATATATATATTACTTAAGTCATATATCGAGCTACCCCAATATTAATAGACCCAGCCATAAAAAAAAAAACTAATCATGAATCCCTAAAAGAAGAAAAAGAAGAAATTTACTGCTGATATTTTTAGATATACATGATAATTTATCATGTATATATAAAATGTACATTTAATATACATGTCCCAACATGTCGGGATTCTCTATTGTTTTAGAAATGTCTTGTCGCGTGTTGGTGTCGTGTCGCGTGTTGATGTTGGTGCTACTTAGAATGAGGATCGACTAATAGAATTGCTCTCTCATAGGCTTGTGCCTTATTCCCTGTCGGGGTGCCTTTTTTGTTTGCATGACGTGATTACATATTAAACTTCTCCGCTTTCTTTAACTAATATTTGCAAAGGGAAACAAATAGAAGAACTTATGTTTTGAGTTAGACACGTAGAATGCTCTGGCTACTCCAGTAATTATAGTTACAGAAAGTGTGGGTCTAAATCCACACCAAGAGTAACTTAGTATACAGCCTTTTGAACTTGGTTTACCAAAAGGCCCAGAAAAGAGATTCCCTTTTTCAAACACAGGTATCTTTCTCCCATTCCGGCCCCTCTCTGTCCACCCTCGCTTGCTTAAGTTTATAATCTTTTGTGAGTAGTATGCAGTCTGAAATTGCACTGCCTCTTTTATCTTCGAATATTTCTTGCTCATCATCGTCCATGGATAGGTTAAATGGACTCTCTTAACAGAGATGGATGTTCTAGTGAGCTAAAAAACAAGAAAAGAAGAAGATGGATGTCTCTTTTTGGAATGCAAAATCTGTGGAATGGCACATATATATCTGATTAGCCAATACTGAATTTGGGTGAACACAATGGATATCTTGTAGTCCATTATGCAAAACCAACATCAACATCAACATCAATATCGCCTTTATCCCAAACCAATTGGGGTTGGCGGTCCCATTATGCAAAACCAAATAAAAAAAAAATTATGCTCCTTAGTCTTCTATATAATGATGTGAAGTACGGTGGTGTATTTTCAGGTGTTTAAACATACTTCTACCACATTTTCATTTTGGTCATTTGATTCATATTGCACAACAGTTCATTACATTCTACTGATCTCTACTTCCTCTCTCTTCAGTCTTTATCTTTCTTGGCTGTTAAGGCATTCCACAGAAAATTCTTATCCTTAACATTTACTCTCTTTTTTCATGAAACCCAAATGCAAATGGTTTTATTCATCATTTGACTAGATAGTTAGTCTTCCTCTAGCAAATGGAGCTAGGCCAATGATGATTGGCTACTATTTGAATCAACTTCTTACTCACTTCATGGATGTGCTTGTGATTGCCACTGGTAGAAATTCGATGTGGAGATGGGCTTGCTTAAATTGAAGGATAATTTGGTTCATTCAACAAAATGGTCGTGTTTTTAGCTATTTTTGGACGTTGAAATAGTGCATCCTTACAAAACCCATAGTGTAGATAGGTTATCATGTCTGTTCTTCATGCCTTTGCCCCTACCCTTATTGAGAGTTCAGTAGCAGTTCATACGCTCTGGCGGAAGAGTTGACGGAAGTCACTTACTACTTGATTATGGACTGCACTAGTTTTTTTTCCTAACTTAACAACTTTTGCCAGGTCTGCACAATTTCAACTTCTGAAACTTAGCATGGAGTGATTGGCGTGCTTTCTGTTTGAATGTCTGCTTGGAATATCTGTGTCTTGCACTGCTTTGCTTCATTTTGAAAGTACAGTGTTTTGCTTCTACATTTTCAGGTGTTGGGTGCAGCATCTATGGCCTCTAAAATGGGTAAGCATTCAGGTCAGCTCAAGGATGATGTTGCATCACCAGGAGGTACTACAATCGCTGGCATTCATGAACTGGAAAAGGGTGGATTTCGAGGAATTTTGATGAATGCAGTCGTTGCTGCTGCTAAGCGTGGCCGCGAACTTTCCCCTTCCTGATACCGACTACAACTTTTCAGCCCACGAAGTATGCTTATCATTTCAGAGTTTGCTAAACAGCTTGAAAGGGTGGGCTTGGCTGTCCCTCTGATTTCGACTTCAATGCCAGTTCCACTTTAGGCAAGGTTTTTCTAAAGGTTCCATCTTTTTTCAGCTTGTCAGAATCTATTTAGTTTCATTTCAATCCTTCTGCTTGATTTTTGTCTTGTATGAGGTAAGAATAGTTATCAGTTTTAGCTTGGGGTTCACCTTGCCTTTAGTCTTTTAGGGCCTGTTTTGGTAACGTTTCTGTTCCTCTGTTTCTGTTCCCGGGAACAAAAAAAGATCAGAAACATGTTTTGGTAACAACTAATAATTCTGTTTTGATTCTGCTCCCGAGAACACTTTTGGACCAAAAATCAGAAACAAAAAAAGTTGTTTCTCAAAAAAAAGAACCTTTTTTTAGATCACTTTTCAAAGATGGACTTCTTAGCCTTTTCCCACAACACTTTTTTTAGATCAATTTTTTTAGATTACTTTTGGACAAAAAATCAAAAATTTTGTAGTTACCAAACGCATTCTGATTCTCTAAAAGAACAGAATCAAAAAAGTGTTTTTTAATCAGAATCACTTTTTTGGAAGAGAACGTTACCAAACAGACCCTTAAGTTCCCTTTCTTTCAACACCTAATCTTGTGGTCATATCTTTTTCACAATTCGGGGGAAAGAACATATATAAACCTTCCACAATCCTTCCATCAAGTAGAATTTCTCAACCATTTCACAAATAATCAACTCATAAACAAATTTACCAGTGGTTTGCAATTTCAAACAATCAAAAGAGTGGTGAATGCTCGATTCAGCTTTTCCTTTTTAATAAGCAACATGCCATGGGATGTCTCTTTTATAACTCATGAATACCTAGTTCCCTATCATTCTAAATCAGAAGATATAAGCACCCTTCAACCCATTGACACTGAAATGAAAGAACAAAAAATGACTCAATGGAAAACTCAGAATTCTATTAATGAGGTGAGAAAACGAACACCAAAATCTGGTAGAAAGCTACCTTAACTAAAACATGACTAGATTGAACTTAAATAGTAACAAAATAACTGTGACGGGCCTTCCAAAACTTTGCTGAAATCGGATGAACGTTGCTTTCCACCATATTGTATAGCCGCGTGCAAAACTTAAAATGATTTGTTTAAACTCTACCGACTCATTTCAAGTGGGTCTAGAGTCATAGAAAGCTAACTCAATAACTTCAAGGGCGCAATCGCCATTGTGACCCAAAAGATGCCGGAGACGGGCGAACATTGACGCCAAAAGCGGTGGTCAAAACTGTTTGAATAGTGTGCAGTAACTTCGAATTTTTGATCCCATCAAATTGCTACCCCATCGACTTTTGTAAAATCCCAAAAGTTTATGGTAACTTAAATTTTCTTTATAACATGATTTCACCCGCCAAAAACTTCTACTTTCACCCAACCAACTCAAGAAGTCAAGCAATCCTAAAAATTGCAGGTTTACCAAGGAATTCTATCCTAGCAGGCAAGGCTTGGAATTCCAATCGAGCGTTTCGAAACGACAATAATTCGCCGTGTGGAGATGTCCGTGGATTATATTGAACTGAAACCCTTCCTTTCTCTCTCCCGATTTTTCCTCATTCTTTCTTCTTTCGTTCCTATCCAATCCCTGTCTTCTATTCTTTTCCTCTTCTTTTATTTAACGGCAGAGCAAAGAATGAGAAATGCGCCAAGGAAAGTGCGTGAGGTGTAGCTTCGGGCCTATTGGGTTCATCATTTGGAAGGGGCTTTGGGGCTTCAAAGTCCATTGGCCAAATGCAAATAGTGTTTTGCTCATTTATGCTCAACTTTGGGAAAACGCACACGTATTTGGAAGGTCCCCTAAAGTCTTTTAGCCCAAAGTATTTCGGGAGGTACTTTGCAAAGTTGCATTTTCAGATACAGCCACAATTCTTTTATTTTTTATTTTTAAATCTATTTTCTTTTATTTTTGAGAAAAAGCCACCAAAAAACCCCAAACTTTGCCCACTGTGACAGATTTACCCAATCTTTTTTTTTGTGACACAAAAATTTCAAACTTCATTCATGTGACATATTTACCCTAAACTTTTTTTGATGACACGAAAAGTCCTAAGCTTTTAATCGCGTGACAAATTTACCCTGTTTATAATTCCATTAAAAAATACCTTTGAAGCCCTACGTGGCTGTTGAGGTGGATGATGGAGTGTAAACAAAGCTGATGTGGATGCCAACGTGTATGAAGTAAAGGTAAGTTTTTTCTATTTCAAATCATTTACCTGGCATCAGTGGCCTCTATCTCGCGTACAAAAATTTTTTCCCCAAATTCTAGGGTTCTTCATGCTCGCTCGCTCGCTCACAACACACCTCTCTCTCTCTCTCTCTCTCTTCTCTCTCTCTCTCTCTCTCTCTCTCTCTCTCTCTCTCTCCCACCTCCACGGTCTTTTGTGGCCGAGCTCTCTCTCTGATGATTGATTTGTGGTCGAGTCGTTGCTGAAACTCTATTTGTGGGAAAGACTCTCTTTCGCCCTCTTTCTCATTAACAACGGTAAGGTGAAGTATATCAAGCAAGTGCATTGGGCTCGTTAGCTTCATTCAAGTCTACTTTGAAACAACATCGCAATTCCCTGATGAAAGTTCTGGGGGAGATTCATGTCCCGAAGAATATTGATGGGGATAAGTAGAAAACTTTGTCGGAGCGATCCTTCC
>JAGVVM010007830.1:10000-14095 GCA_019149425.1 Psidium friedrichsthalianum | reverse complement strand
GCTGGGGGCAAACGAGTCATTCAGCCACTCCATCAGGACCAAAGAACTCCTTCCACGCCTATAAAACCTCACTCGCTCCCCACCCTTTACCTCTCACACTTGGCCCGCTACCCCCCTCTCTCTCTCTCTCTCTCTCTCTCTCGATCGATGGCTCCCTCGCTCCTCTTAGCCGCCACCACCACCCTCCTCCTCCTCCTCCTCCGTACCCCCTCCCACTCCCAAGCACTCACTCTGACCCTGGTCAACAACTGTCCCTTCACAGTGTGGCCGCCATCCAGCCAACGCCGGCCACCCCGTCCTCGAGCGCGGTGGCTTCCCCCTGCCCACCCTCACCCACCGCTCCTTCCCCGCCCCCGACGCCCCTGGTCCGGCCGCGTCTGGGCCCGCACCCACTGCTTCCATGCCCATGGCGGCCGCTTCTCCTGCGCCACCGGCGACTGCGGCGGCCGCCTCGAGTGCGGGGGCCTCGGCGGCGCCACTCCCGCCACCCTCGCCCAGTTCGGCCTCCACCAAGGCCACGCCGACTTCTCGTCCTACGGCGTCAGCCTCGTGGACGGCTTCAACGTCCCCATGACGGTGACGCCGCACGAGGGGAAGGGAGTGTGCCCCGTCGTGGGCTGCCGGGCCAACCTGCTGGCGACGTGCCCGCCGAAGCTGCAGATGCGGTCTCCGGCGGGGCACGGCCCCGTGGTGGCGTGCAAGAGCGGGTGCGAGGCGTTCGGGACCGACGAGCTGTGCTGTAGGAACTACTACAACAGCAAAAACACGTGCCGGCCTTCGAGCTACTCGGAGTTCTTCAAGCGCGCTTGCCCCGCCACGTTCACGTTCGCGCACGACAGCCCGTCGCTGATGCACGAGTGCTCCTCGCCGCGCGAGCTCAAGGTCATCTTCTGCCACTAACGCCGCCGCGCAGGAGCTCGACAGCAAGTTTAGTCCCGTGTAGTGGAGTTTTAGCTTAGTCCCAGTAAAGACCACCATGAGACGTGGCTTCGTTGTGAGTCGAGTCGAAATCTGAGTCGATCGTTCTGTTCTAAGTGTGTCCAGCTTGAAGGTGATATGAGAAATTTCGATGCGCGTTCCCTGTGTAACCTTTCTTCTTCAGCTTTGAAATGGCATGAGCTCCTTTCTGTAAAAGGTTAAAAAAGGTGCAATTTTCAGATCGCCACGAATGAGCAGAAGAAGACAGGCTGCACGCAAATCGATCTATAAAGTGCGGTTTGAAAGTAAAGGAAGACGGTGAGCACTTCTTTCTCTTTTCTGGACAAAGACACGTGAGCCCTGAGGAATGGGCAGAGCGGGCAGGGATTCTTATCACGATGGCACGCAGAATCTCTGTGATAGCTCATCATCTGAGTCTGAGAAACGTTGTCTGACCCGGACAGGGAACTGGTCTTCTGTTATTTTTCTCGAGCTTTCCCATCTGGCACGCATTTGCGATGCTGACTGTGCACGTAGGCTATTCATCCACGACAACCTCATTATTGGAATAACATAAGAGAGCCCTCGATTTTGTTATGTGAAATATTGGTGTCTGAAATTTAAATTTATTTAATGCGTTTCATAAAATTCAGTTCAATTTGTACTGTCGTCCTTGAATTTTTAATTGATTTAGTAGGATCACTAGTTTTTTTTAAATGTTCGGTTCAATTTCTGAACTAAATGAAAATTTTTAATGTTATCCTTATATTAATTAAAATTCGATGAACAAATTGAATATTTTCATAAATATACTAAATTGAATATGCTCAAAAAAGTTTATCAATCACATTGAACAACTTAAAAGCTCATGGATAACATTAAACATTAGATTATAGTTCATGGACAGTATTAAAGAAATTTAAAGTTTATGAACACATTACGTATTAGGTTAAAATTCAAAAATCATTTGTGTCATTTATCGTATCTCTTTCTAAGTCCAATTTTCTCAAATCCACGCTGCACCACGAACGTGGCCTTATATGAAACATAACATCACATCTTATGCTAAAATCAATTGGTAGATTAGGTTTATACTAAATGGCATAATTGTCTTTATATTATTTTAGCCCTAAACCCTATGTATATATTGTAAATTACTTCATCAATGTAAGTAATTCGATGTCCACCCAGCTCTACAAAACCAAATCCGCGACCATGGCTCCCAAAATAGAGTGATGCCACCTCAAACATAGAAACGCTACACTGAGATGATTAAGTTTCATAAAGGGTTGTTCTCTGACCTTTTTTTTTTTATTTGGGTAGGGCAGATTTCGATTCAATATTCTCTTAAGTTACACTTGTTTCACGAAAAATCAAAGATTTAAAAAATATTTTTCAAAAAATAAATGCTTATATCTTTTAAAAAATTAGTCAACGAAAAATATTTTTATTATCAATAACACTTTATACCTAATTATTTTCATGGCAATGAAAATATTTTGCATTCAATTATTTTTATGAATGACACAAGAGTTTATTTTTTGAAAAATATTTTTCAAATCTTTAATTTTCGGTGAAACAAATACATCCTTAATGAACTCACCCATCAGTGGTCCAGCTGGTTTGCGCTCTGGTCCTTTCACGAAATGTCATGGGTTCGAACCTCGCTGGGTATCGGAGATTTAAGCGGAGGGTCATGGCGGTGGAATGCTGAGCTAGCCCTCCCGGAAGATTAGTTGAGGTGCGTGATTCGTACGGACGCTGGCCCGAACACCTTCGATATAAAAAAAAAAACACACACACCCTTAATGAAATTTACAATGCGTAATTTATGATTTATGACATATACGTGCACTTTGAATATTTTTTCTCTCATCGATAATTGAGGGTATTAATAGTTCAGTTCAGCTTAGATTTTCAGAAAATTAAATCGAATCGAACCAATAGGATGTACACTTAAACCAAAACAATCTCACCTAAACTGAATAGGAAACCCAATTTAGGTCGATTCAAATTTTGATTTTTCTTTTGACTTTTTTACTTTTATTGGAGTAGCATAAGAGTTCCTCGGAGGCAGTTGACACGATCTATGGCCACCTTCGGCATTACAACCTCCCCATCGGTATCACCGACTAATCCATTGATCCCACCATTGGTCAATCCAAAGTCGGCGTGACACGACCTACAATGCCAAGTTCGAGAACAAGGTACGCTACAAATTCAATGTCACCAGAAGCCTAAGGTCGGCGAGATCGACGGGCTCTTCGGCATCTTCGCCAATGAGCTCTTCCTCTAGTTCCTCGTCATGGGTGTCCAAATAAATATCCCCGATTCCTTTTGCTTTTATGTGTCATTACAAATCTCTGAGTGGTTTGGTGTTTTTCTATTTCGTGGTTCATTTCGGTTATGAACCGAATCGATAAAATCCGAACTGGAAAAAAGACATGCGGTGTTTTTTTTCCATTATCTAAATTGAAAATCGAACCAAACTGATTTACTTTGGTTCGATTTTCAATTCAATTCCGACACTCCTACCGATAACCATTGTTCCTACCTCATTTTTTACTAAATGAAAATTTTTAATACAATACCATTGTAATTAGATTGAGATTTTAAAAAATGATTTTTCTATCATCATTTACCAACACTTTAAATATTACATCTCTTGAAGGATCCAGGTTAAATTCCCTTCAACGTTCTATGTCTCTTTTACCTCTTCGAAAACTTTTCAATTATTTGGAAAAGGATATGTATCTAATGAAACTAAGTACATCGAATGACCAAAAGCCTATTTTAGTTTAATATAAGGTATCAATTGCAAAATCAATTTAGTAAACTAATTATGTTTTTAGATTCAAATCTCATCATTTTATCTCCTCGTTTCATTTCATTCCATTCTACCGCACTAAACACATCTTCGACAACTATGGCTCGCTATTTTTCGGCTTCAAAACGAGCAAACCCTTTGCTCCATTTTGTACGTATTGTAATTTTAAACCATCTTATTCAAATCTTCTCGAGAGTTAATATTTCATATGCAAAGACTTGGTTTTTTTTTTTTAGGATAAGTGCATTGAAAATCCCAAAACTCATCACAAAAATATAATTGAGTCTTAAAATTTGCAAAAATATGTGATGAAATCTTAAAAATTGTCAAATTAGCGCAATCGAGTCTTT
>JAGVVM010007830.1:0-5000 GCA_019149425.1 Psidium friedrichsthalianum | reverse complement strand
CCCATTCAGTATAGCTTCACTGAAATACCACATTAGCCCATAAAGTGCAAAAAGAGAAAGAAAGGAGCTTAATGACTGTAGTGGAAACGAATTCGTTGATCGTCTCGTGGTCATCATCTTTCTTTTTTGTTTCCTGCAACTTATTTGGATTTTTTTTTTAATAATAGTGCTGTGAAAATGAATTCATTGATCATAGAGTTATCATTTTCCCTTTTGTTTCCTACAACTTATTTGGATTTTTTCTTCTAGGGATAACAGTGTCGTGAAAATGAATAAGATCTCTCTGCCTTGCCGATCTGCTTAACATGTTCGACGACTTGAAGGGCGACGAGGAGGGAGATTGGGCAATTTCAAGGCACGTATATTGTCACACCCTAAAACCACTAAGACAAGGGTCATAACACGGCCGTCTTTTCTTAAAATGACACGGCCTCAGTGTAACCAAAAATCAATATGTTATTAAATATGTACATCTATATATATACTTGATAAATAGGTCATTTGGTTAAAATCAGAATTTGCTACTAAGCCATCAAAAGATATTTACATATCCATAAAAAAGCATGCACATATATCTACCAAATGATATACACCTCTAACAGTAACTCAAAAGTTCATCATAGCCATATGCAACTCACAACTAATACTTAAATGCCCCCACTAACCAAAAATGTCATCTGCTAATGATCATTCACATCTTACTTGCGACTCGATGAACCTGAAATACGAGAAAGATAAAAGGGATGAGTTAATAGAGCTTGGCAGGTCAAACAATCACTATACATATTTAATATTTAAAATATAATTCATTTACATCAAACTCAGAGCATAAAAAATCTTTACGATCAAAGCGAGCTATATATTCCATCAACACAACACACTTAAAGGAAAAGTACTTGTTTAAGACCACAACTTCAAAACAGCTATCAACGGTCTAACCAATTAATCAATTTCATTAAAAATACATGTCAATGGTCTATCTATTGGCCAATCTCATCAAAACAAATGTTAATGATCTATCCATTAACCAATCTCATGCTCAAGGTTCTAACAATGGTCGTATATAACGCTCGTGATAAAAAGCGATCAAGATTCTCCCCTGGTAATGTCTTCACCTATAATATTGGTGGCTCGGTCTATAAGGATATCCTAAACAAGCATGTGCATACTCATGAACCGCTCAATATGAGTATCGTAACTTTTACACCGCATTCACTTGAATGCTATAACTTTTTTACGGCGTTCACTTGAATAGTATAACTTTTTTTTTCCTCGCGCGAGTGTCAAATTGGACAAAAATCGATAACTTAAGTGTCACTTTCAGCAAATCTTCCTACGTGGAGTTATTATTATTGTTTTATTTATTCTTTAGTGACACCTGAATTTTTAAATTTTTTTCTAGAATTTTTTTTTATTTTTATTTTGATATTTTTTTTTTTACTTTATTTTTGTCTCTTTTTTCACCTTGGGTGACAAGGGTCACCGCTGACCCTCCCCAGTCACAACCGATTGGCCCAGGGGCAAGGGTCACTTCGCCTTAGGCCAGCGAGGCTGCGACAGGCACGAGTGTGAACAACCTCGCTGGCCATGGATGAGGCGGCCCTTGCCTGGAACTAGCGAGGGCCCTCGCACCTTTACCTGCAGTTGGGGACAACCAGGTCCAAGCGAGGGCCGCCTTGCCCATGGCCAATGGGGCTGCGAGGGCCCTCACCTGTTCATAATCCCTATTCAAATAGCTTGCTTGACTGATTAAAGTGAGGTGAATTTCCTCTTGTTGTTGTCACTGTGCCTATGCTTGAGCTATCTTACTTAGTTTTTCCTTCTTAAGACATGAGGGGACGATAAGAGACTTCGTTGCACTCATTCATTTCGGAAGAACGAGTTTATTTTTCTTCTCGGGCAGTTTGATTTAGTCAACTGTTTCTGACTCGAGGCCCAATGATAGATAGGAGAGTGCTTTCAAGCACGAACATTGAATGTTGAGAGTCGGAGTAAGGCAATAAAAGAGGAGGTTCTTATCCTATCCGAGCAAGATTGATTGGATTCCTTGATTGTTGATTCCGATGTCAATATGGGATTTCAAATTTCTTCTTTTACCCATTCTCTTGTGTTGAACTAAGGGACAAGTGGGATTGATTTTACTAGGCGACGTAGGGCAAGGCAGCCCTGGGTTCATTGGTGACCCTCACTGACCAATGGAGCAAAAAATCAAAATAAATGAAAAAAATTGCAAAATAAATAAAAAAACTTTATGAAAAAATCTATATGTACATTAAAATATTCAAAAGAATCGCTTTGTCGGTGCTATGTTAGCTTTTTCAATATCCACATAATCGATAGCACTTAAATGATCGATTTTTCAAAGTTTTAGCACTCAAGTGAATGAAAAACTAGTTATAGCACTCAAATGAGCGTCGTACAAAAGTTATGACACTCGTAATGTACTTACCTTCGGGTTCACAATTATCTTGAGCACCACATAATTAACAACAACACTTTCCTCACGTTACAAACTAACTCGGATACAATATCACAAAATGGTCACAATCAATTTCAAATGGATAAAACAATAGCAAATGCTTGATCTTGTTTTACGCAACCAAAATGCTATTTCTTTATTTTCAAAATTTGAGTTTAAAAAAAAAATAGTATTACCAGCTTGATGAAGTCAAAAGCAAACTACAAAAATTACTTGAGCTGACACATCTGAATTCCTATAAAATGTACTAAAAAAGGATTAAAAAGGAGTAAAAAGCTACTCTAATGCACGATTCAACTAATTTATACATATTTAACAATAAAATAATGACTATGTGCCAACGAAAGCTTGCCTACAGCGAATACTCATTGCTGTTTGATAAGGATAACTTGCGCGTCGAACTTGTTAAGGCCATAACTCCCTTAATTGAGCTCTGATTAAAGTGATCTTATAGTCTAAACGAAACTTATTCTACGTATTGCAAAAGCCTTAACATGATCAACCCCAAAAGACAACCTGAAAATAAAGATATAAGACCCCAAAATATACCTTTCGCATAGTACGGTAGGGTACTAAATTTAAAAAGCTCATTTCGAGCAAACCGTAACATCAATTCAACATCCGCCAAATTCCATGGCTTCGACACCTTAAATTTTTATCCTTTAGTATAAACGCTTCTAATCGACTCCTCAATTAAACCCACAAACTCATAATCGATCAAATTTCGAATTTTGCCCTAATTATTGAATACAACTTTAAAAGGATGGACAAAGCATTGAGCGCTTACTCGGCATTGAAAAAATGACGTTGATTCTTCTTCGGAGTGATGTCACACAAGAAATTCTCTCTTTCTATCTCTCTCTCTCTCCCCCTCTCAACGAGCGATGCTCGTTTCCTCGTTACCGTCACTGGCTCTCTTCTTCTTCATTTTCACATGTAGCTCTGCTAAAGAAGAAAGGAGAATGGTTGGATTTGGGCTGGTGTAATGGGTTAGGGTAGCTATAGAAAACATGAGCTTTTTGGGCCATTATTACATATATGTGGTTGAAGATCCCAACTGATGGAGGCGTTCAAAAAGGAGCCGAAATGACGACTTAATGACGTTATGGCTGCATTTGGAAAGACTTTTGGGAAAAGTCTTTGGGAAAATGTAAAGGCCTTTATATTAAAGTGATTTTATAAAATGCAAAAAATGTTTGGTAAACTGTAATTGAAAATAATTTAGAATGCGACTTTGAAAAAATACTGTTTGTAAACATAAATTTGAAAAAATCTCTTTTGACGACCGACGATCTAATATTTTATTATTTTTAATAATTATTTTATTTTATTTTATTCTTTCTTTTTTTTTCTTTTTTTCTTTTTTTTCCCTTTTTCCCTGTTATCTCTAGTTATCCCGACCGACCAGAGGCCGGCCAGCCGCCTCTCTCGGCCATGGCCAGGCTCAACCTTGCTATCGTTGGGAGAGCAACATGCGAGGTCGAGCATCGCTAGGTTTCGACGAGGGTCCTCCTTGGGAATCGTGCCTTCGGGGCACCGGGCAAGCAGGGGGGAGGAAAGTGTGGACTGCTTTTTTGGGGGTCATATATTAGCATAATTAATGGGTTGTTGGAAAGATTGGCCCAACGTTGATGGGAGATAGGGCGTTCTAATAGGAGCCAGAGAATGTGACGATACATTTAATGAGCGTATATGGAGCATGGGCGTTTTGGGAATATGACTTGTGTTAGTTGGGAAACAGGTCTTTGTGCGATAAAAATTAGAAGTGGGTTCTGGCTGTTTTATATTTAGATAGTGATTTTATATAAAATGCTAAATATAATGTTTGGTACCTAACTTGTTAAATTGAAATAGCATTGTATAGATGGGGTGGCGAGGCTTTGAAATAATACTGTTTGGTAAACTGATAATATATATTGAAAAAAATTAATTTAAAAATATGCTTGTTGGTACCTGGACGAAAACTTCGATTGGATAGTCGGAAGTATCTATACGATTTGCCTAATATTTCTTAGTTATTTTTACATTATTTTTTTATTTTATTTTATTCTTTCTTTTTTCCTTTTCTTGGGGCTTGTTTTTTTGTGACTGTTCGTTTTTCCGCTTTCTATGCCGGCTGTCTAAGTCTCTAGGTAGATCCGTATCTCTGGCCAGGTTTACTGATAGCTCGCTTTGTAGGCAGCGCCGAGGGTCGAGGTCTGATCTCTGCTCGTTTGCTGGCAGGATCAATTTAAAGGACGGGGAGGCGAGGCCGTTGCAGAACGGGTTTAATACGGACTGTATCCGTTGGGCTTATCGTTGTGTGTGGGAAGGCGAACAACTAGCGACTGGAGGTCGTCGCATGGGTGCGGTGCTAGGGGAGGGTTTGCGACGAGTGTCGCCAAGATTCGGGCTACTTGCTGTTTATGAGGTCAGTGAAGGCGTCGGGGGGCTTGGGCATCGACATGAAGACCACTGGTCGGAGCGGTGCAGGCATGGGAGGGATGAGAGTGGAAGGCTGTGGGACTTGTGGCTTAATCTT